>JABWIB010000567.1:118605-131741 GCA_016617825.1 Platyplectrum ornatum | reverse complement strand
GCGGAATGTTGTTTCCAACGTGATGCTATGTTGATAGTGTTACTTAAAAGCACAATTTTACATCTTTTATAGGACCAACACAAGATTTAATATCAACCTGAATTATTTCTGTGTTTACTTAAATAGTTATTACTCTATTCTGACTCAAAAACNTAAAAATTTGAAATGATTGTGTCTNAGGGGTGCCTTGAAAAATTATGGAGACCCTAAGTGTGCCTCAACTGAGAGTTTGGGAACCACTGCTCTAGAATAATTCTAGCCGCCAGAGAAGAGGTATGAATGGGCAGAGAAGTATTTTACTAATAAGCAAGCATCTTTCCAGTCCCGTTGGATGCCTGCCATATATTATTTGCACAACTCTTAGCTAACTGTCTTAAAACGCTTTGCCTGATCTCATAGATGACGACTGGGGGGCAGAACCAGAGTAGTGCATTGCGACTGAATTAGCTTTTTTAGCATTGCTTTGCAGGGCGCATGCACGCGCAATGCTGAATCGGCTACGGTAAGCTCTGCACATCTGAGTATTGAACATTTGCTGCTTATTGCCTGCGCCTGGCTATTTTGACTATACTTTGCTGATAGTCAGCCTGTTTTAAATAGTTGCAGGAAGGCTTCCCTGGCCTGCACTTTGGTTTTGTGCAGTGCTTGCATCTTTGTTGTGTCACTGGTGTCCATTTTGTAAACCTCATTTAGATAAATGTTAGCCAAGAAATGGCAAAGTTGTCAAATGTGATAAAAAAATGTTTAAACATAGAAACACAACAAACATAGAAACACAACACAAACAAAAAAATAGAATAAGGAGAAACACAAGTAGAAAAATAAAATTATTAGAAAAAAAATACCATTATTCCAACAAGACGCAAGGCTCTAAACTGCGGGTCTATGACTGCTTTCGCATAGCTGCTCTTTTTTGTGTGCAATTCACAATAGCGCATTTTGTGCAAAAAACACAACTGTGAATTTGTTGCAATGCACATCCATTCAGAAACTGCACCTGCACTGCGCACAAACTCTGGATCAGCCCCTGGGACGGTTTTGTGCTGAGTTGGGAGGCCTGGGATAACACTAGCAAAGGCGTTAACTTGATCCACCATGTTTCTGATTGTGACTCTCTGTCTTATTATCCACCACTGCCGAGAAATCCTTTCATAGGGTGGACTGGGTTTTCATGAAGTGTTTGTAGGAGCTTGTGNGTCTGGGTCTGAATTATCACAATAAAAGGCCTTTGGCGAGAGTTAAAATTAATAGTGTGCTTTCTGACCCTTTTTATATGTCAATTAGCAGTCGCCAGGGCTGTCCTCTATCTCCTTTGAACTTTGTATAACAGGTTTGGATATAATAGGTGTCACTATTGACCATCGTTAATATAAACTGGCCTTATTTGCGGATGGTGTCCTCACATTCATTAAAAACCCTGAAAGAACTGGACACGTTTGGCCGCCTGTCAAATTTCTATGCTATGCCCTTGGGTGTCCCTGACGACATACTATATAACTTGCGGGCCTTTTACCATTTAAATGGTCTGTGTGTGGTCAGCGTTAACCTATTAACCTAAACCTTTAGGTGCAAGGTCTCTACTCTGCTAATTTTCCATCTTTACTTGCACGTACCAAAGCAGATATGGAGAAATGGTGCCCTAAATGGTCTCCTGGTTTGGCAGAATCAATATTATTAAAATGATTGTATTACCTAATAACTCCCAGACTTCTCAGACCGAATGTCCTGATCTCCCCTCCTGGAAACTCCCCATGGGCTCTTCTATTGGAATCATGGAGGTTGACCAGCTGTTTCGAGGAGGTACCTGGCTCCCCTTTAACAATTTGCAAACTACCTTATGTAATGAGCTGAAAGACTGTTGGGTATATTTTCAGCTGAAGCACTTTTTTTTTTTTTAGAAATATAGAGAATCCTGCGCTGACCCACACAATATATAAAGGCATCACCATCTTAGGTTTTTGCACAGATACATTAACCAGAAATTATGTATCTAGATATATTATTTTATTTTGTTAAAAAACAACAGTTTAAATATCACTTTGGTAATGAAAAAATTTATAAAAATACTTCAGCAATATGTGGAAACAGCGCAGATGTAAGTCACTGTCAGCACGCGTTTTTGCCTATATCAAATGTATTGTTATGAGATCTATCTTTTCTGTGTATAGGACGGTATTCGTGTTGGCAGTAGCGATGTATAAAATCACATTGATCTTTAAAACTCTTCTAAAGCAATGAAATGTTTTGTGTCCCGAGCCTCATTCTCCACTGGATAGACTTTCAGTCTGTGCAGTGTTCAGTTCCTCCTATTACCCCTACATTGAATTACATTGACTTTCTCTGTACAACATGCTACTTGTTACATAACCCATCCTATTTTATTCCCCTCCTGTTTATCATTTCTACAGTACAATGTTATAGTAACAAGTTTATTTGTCAAGTGAAAGGCTCCGGCTGTTCCTTTACATCTCTACATTAGTATTTGTCAACACAACTGAAATTTGCTTGCTCGACATTCGCTCTGGGCTCCATGTGATGCTTTTACTATTGTTTTGTGTCTACTTTCTGTTGTACACTGTATGCCTTTCTTGTACTTTTGTTACTGGCGTTCATAAATAAAGAATGTTCCAAATTTTTTTATTTTAATTACTTTGTTTGGGACTCTTTTAAATTTATGCACAATTTGCTTATGCTATTATATTAAGCCTAGAACTACCTGTTATGTCCCTAGTNTTTTAGAACAGTTTTGTCAGGTCATTCAGTGTCATTGAATGTTATTCAGTATTTAGCAAGACATTGCGATACGCCATNGGGTTGTTACTTCTTTTCAGCCAGCAGATATCTTTCCCTTAAATATACAATGTGATTCACTTCCACAGAGTAGTTATTTCAAGTTGGTATCATTCAGTAAAAATGTTAAGTGCTATATTAAAGCTAATCAAGAGTGAGGTAGGCTCAAGCACAAGTAATTATCCAATGAAACTAAATCAATTGCCTCNTCAGATCAATAGGGTAACAACCTTTTAAGGCTCGAGCAGACTCCTCTTGTCCTTCACAGATCACTGTTTTACATTTACATATCACAGCTGAGCTGTTTAACGTGCATCAATTTCACCACTGATAGGGCTACAAAGAGCAGAATCTAATCAGACCGATTTACGTGCGCTGGGGAATTTCAGCTCATGTTGGCGTTCTCACCAAAGAACACAACTGATCAATACGCAAAGTGCAGAGGATCCCGAAGGACAAGTTATTTTTCTTGAAGTCCAGCAGCAGAAAATAGATTTCAAGTTACAAAATTAAATAAAGTATGAACATTCAACAACACTAAATCCCTAGTGGCAAATGTTTAGGATTGAATTGTTAGTTACAATTGAGTTGGAATACAAGCTGTTTCCTGCCTCTGGGACATCATGTGAACTTGTGTAGCAGGTGGAATCAATGTTATACAAGCTTGTTTAACCCCTCTCTACCAAGTGACCTGTATCACGGAAGACACTTGAGAGACTGGGATAATCTATAGGCAAATATTGTAAAAAAAAAAAGTACCCCAGCAAACCTTACCANACTTTACCAGTTATTTTTAATATGAATATAAGGGACAAGTATTGAGCTAAATTTATCATAGAATAGAACTGCCCCACTGTAATACCCTGCTGTAACAAGGGGAAAGCTTGGTATGACTTTTTCCCATATACAATTGATTAAGTGTTTGGTGAAGCTGAAAAGGTGCACCTCAGGATGTAAACTTTCTGTCCCCGGGCACAGTCTGAGGACATGGTTGCTGCAGCTTAAGCATACCCCCCAACTGTCCCGCTTTNAGCGGGGCAATCCNGCTTTTGGGGGACTGTCCNCNGTCCTTCCTGNCTCCCANTTTTTCCCGCTAANGGGNCAAACTTTGTTTTTTATATGATGCCACGAGCCGCGGGGCAGAGCTTTGGTGGGAAGGGGGCAGAGTTATGTGTCCNGCGGCCTCNACCGTGTAAGTTGGGAGGNATGGCTTAAGCCACCCAGGGTTTGAACTGGTGAAAGTAGGTTAAGGTTGTTGAATTGTCCTTCAGTTACTACCGACTCACCCCTCCAGATGCAGCAGTGATGCTCAGCAACTGACTCTCTGGTCTGTCCATAGCCCTCTGGAGGTTCAGGCAATGCAATATACATGTACTGTCAGCCTTGTTCTAATGGTAGCTCTGTAGTGGCACATCACAAGACCGGAGGCACAGACAGGACTTTACTCAGAAGGATCCCTTCTCTGATGTGCCTGTGCATCACCTAAAACCAACAGCACATCCATCTCTCTCACTTCGCTCTGCTGCATTGTCTGACTGACTTTTGTAGACTAGGGCCTAAATTTGTTAAGCAGGGAGACTGAAGGGAGATTGAAAAGTGGAAATGTTGTCCATANATCAGCGCAAATCTTTTCTCCCTGTACCATACACTTTTTACTTATTAATCTTTGGGGAAGGTAGAACCCCATAGAGAGAGATTTTTGCAGCAGATGTCTATTAGGCACAGTTTTTTCCCCTACATCCCTTTTTTCAGTTCACCTCTTCACATTTCACTCTGAGATTCTATAAGTTCCCCTATAATTTTTTCTAATAACTTGTGCAAAGCAGCCTTTATCAGCTATGTGAGCACCCGATCCCAATATGCCAAATGTCCAGATACTGCATGTCATAATTGTAAAAGAAATACCTATCCTGAAGGTATTCCAAATTCTGCAGATAATTGGTGAGATTCTTTAACACCCCAACCTGGAGAGGTTGGCCTATTCCAGGCTATGGAAGAAGGATCAAATCCTATCCGTTCCAACATGGCCCACAAATATGCCCATTCAGTGNAAACAAAAGCCTTAGCTTCTTTCAACTTTCAAGGAGACCACCACAGGAATGCATGGCTGCTTACAATATAAGCATTATCTATGCATCCAACAGGCTTATAGATGCTTCTATAATATTAACCGATCTTATCTCAGACAATGAGTACATTTTTCTCTGACATGTAATTTAGTAATTGCCATCTCGATCCCCCCACACTGGCAAAACATACAAATAGGGGAAATAGTATTCAGCATATCATTCACCTCTGCGAAGTCTATCTCCAGTCCTCAGCTGAAGAACAAGGAAGACTACAGGTAATGCACACTATTGTAACCATCCCTTAGTGAATTTTCTCATCACTTTTGCATCACAACAATAATAGAAATTGTACTGTAGCAATTGTGCAATCAGAAATCTGAAAAGGAGGGAAGTAGGTAGAACTGTTGTTTGCTGAGAATGAAATAGCTGCTTATTTGCTTCACAAGGAGTTGGTTTGCTTAGATAATGATATTTATATGACATTATGACATTCGTAGAAGATGATACACAATGTCATTAACTTGGCCCATTCTAGAAATAAATATCTACATAAATTAACTGTTAAATGAATACAGAGCGAGCTACAACTAAATGGGGTTTCCATTGAAAAATGAAACTTCTCAATGTCTGGTTCCTTAATGCATGTGGGCACAAATAGGAATAACATNTGGGTGGAAGTTTTATAATAAGGACAATGCACATCATAAACAGTAACCTACATTACCTCAATTTGTATTCCAATATTGATTTACNAAAAGTATAATATCTAATGTGTAACAACACAAATACAAACAATGAAATATAACTTAACTCTACGAAACAACAAGAATGTCCACACATTGCAAAACAATCACAATTTTTATTATTAATAATTAGACTGCTGCAGATGTAAGTCTGGATCCATATTTTACAAATGAAACAAATGTATGAAACCAGACACACCAGGAGGGGTAAACAACAGGCCTTATGATCTGAATTTTAACTGGAATCTACAGTATAATGACAAAAAAATGCTAAATCATGCATTTCAGGCTCNAAAATTTAAAGGCTAAATATACTTTTCGCTAAAATGGAAATTACTGAGTAGTCACAAATTAAATAAGAAAGGCAAGTGCGATGCTTGGTTGCATGCAGAGAGGAAGTTAGTGGCATAGGCATAGAAGTATTAATGGCATAGAAGTTTTTTCAGGATGCCTAATCTAGAGTACTTAGTTTTGGAGTCCATGGACTTGCATGTGAACTCTGTAATGATGCACAAATAACATCATAAAATATATCCAGAAAGACTAACAGAAGCAATAATGTATAGATTTTATCAGAAAAGGGAGAGGTGGCATATTATACAAGCTTTGAATAGGGGTTTTAAAACTAAAAATGGTGACATTGCTTAACTGAGGAAAAAATCTCAATACACATTTATAAACCCAGACAAAGCAATATATCAGAANCTATTGTTCACTTCCAAAATGATCAAATAAATAATTTAAATAATAAATAAGGCACTGAGGAGCTTGAGGTTTAATGCAACAATATGTATTGCTGTGTAGATTTCATGCACATTAAAAACCATTAATCAGACGCAGAGACTGAGATCTGTGGAGATCACGCTCTTCACTGATGATAATTTTCATTCTTGGCAATGCTTCCTGACAGAAACAAAATTTGCTTTTCTCTTCTTATTCTGCAAGTTCTTAGAAATGTACCATCTCCATATATCATAGAGCTATTGTGTTTATTGCTGGAAAAATAAATTCAGCTTCTAAAAAAATCACCATCTAATATATTGACACCTATGATACAAAACTGCCATTCATGTTTCACTTCCTGGGGATAATAGTAAAGACAACAATTCCCTTTCACTATCTCATAACCAGGGGCAGGCTGGCAAATTTTGGCCTGGGGGGCCAAGACGACCAAAGTGACCCATAAAATTTATATATATATATATATATATATATATATATATAAATCATTGGTGGTTCAGGGCTTCATATACTAAACACGGCAGCCCAATCACTGGTGGTTCAGGAGGCAGCTGGCTGCTTCGGCTACCACAGTGAGATCTGGCAGCCAGAAGTGGCTCGTTCAGAACGAACGCCTCTGACGTCACTTCCGGCTGCCGGGTCTNGGTAACACAGGAGACCCCTGCAGCAGAAGCGGCCAGCAGCCCCCTGAACCAACAATGATTGGGCTGCCGTGTTTAGTATATGAAGCCCTGAACCACCAATGATTGGGCTGCNGTGTTTAGTATATGAAGCCCTGAACCACCAATGATTGGCTGCCGTGTTAGTATATGAAGGCCGCACATGNTTTTTTCTGTATGCTTAATCCCTACAATGAAAACAGGGATAGGCATGCAGATTATATTGGTGGGGAGGGAGAAGGGTGTGTCAGGAAGGTGATCCCACATGAAGGAGTGATGTTCAGGTGAAAAAAACTGGAGCAAACAGTAGAAAACATATGTGGCAGTGGCATAACTATTTTGGTGACAGCTGATTCAGATATGCAGCTGGGGCCTGGCGGAGGAGAGGACCTGAGGCAGTCACCCTCCTTGCTCTCACCGAGTATACGCCATGAGTAGCAGCTATAAACTGTCTAAAGAAAACTTACCTGAAGCTATCAGTTTAGCTCTTTAGGGGCATATGGGAGTATAGAGAATCAGCTGACTGAAGTTTCCAGGACCAGTGGCGTACTTACAGGGATCGCAGCCGTCACTTGGCCCAGAACTATCACTAAGTACAGAATTTACTGCATCCCTGGGTCAGAAAGGCCCTGAGATGCAGTCCATTTGACGCGCAGTTTTTGTCCAGTGACAGGAGAAGGAGATTCAAGTATGATAATGATGTCTCTGTTTTGAGCCGACGGACCTTAATGATCCCACTTAGATGGCAATAACGGCATCTAAGTGAGTTTAAGCAAGTCTGCTGCAACAGAGGGAACAGGCATTCCTGTTTCAGAGGAATACAGATGGAAAGCTTACACATGTAAGCTTTCCATCTGTATTCCCTCTGCTGCACAGCAGTACATGGAGTCGGGCCCTTACTGGTAGGGGGGGGGGTACAGCCTGGCCCGGGACAGATGAGCACACCATATCAACCATATAGAAAAATCCTGCATCTGCCTCTGGTGGTAATAGTGAAAGGGGGTTAGTGTCAGCCTAGGGGTGGCAAAAAAATTGTGCTGGCTGATGCTAAGCCTAAGTGATAGCTTCCCAATTTAATCAATAAGAGAAGTGATATATATATCGGTAGCATTCACTTAAACTTTGAGCCCTGTAATAAATATGTTTAAACTATAGATCCTAAAGAAATTTTTTTCTTAACCTTTATTCTATTAGTCCAGTCAAAAGATTAAAACACAGCATAAGAAACAGTACAAGGTATAACATCATACTGATCATTAACAATATGATTAGAGAAGGACAACCGAAGGTCAACAGACGGGGTAAATATATAAGGAAAGCCATGGATACTTTATGGTATGCTTCTTATGTGCCTGCAACCTGCCAGGGATATGGTCTGCAATAAGGGTTAACTTTACAGCATGTACTGTGATCCAGAAGGCCATAATTCTCAAGCATATCCACCTTGTGTGCATAAGTGTTACCACCTGACCGCAGTGACGACAGCACCCAAAGGCCAAGGGAAATATTTGAGCAAAACAGGCAGTGGTGTAGTACCACCTGTAGTAGATTTTATGTGTTTTCTTTAACTTTTGCATATATTNAGATTTTAAATACACTTCAACTAATTTCCCCAAAGTCCCTTTGCCACTTTCCCAAGATTTCCCATGGCTATCCTTGGAACCTAGGTGAACGACACATAGAAGACTATAAATGGAGGAGCTCAATCCTCTATAGAGTGAAGCTGGATCCTGGAGCTCCTTAGCATATCGGATGTGTTCTCATCTCAAAGAGGAGGAAGAGCCTAGATTGACCAGGTGGGAAAGCTGGGTTATCCTATAAGGGAAGCAGAGGAAATGCCAAAATGGGAGGCTATCAGAGATCTGCACTGATCCCAAACAGGGTAGANTTCAAGTGTCTCTAGGGCGCAGTCAGTGGGGAAGGCCAGAAACTGTACACAGAGTAAAGGCATGCCACACAAGACCAGAAGTCCTGCTTATGTACATGCTGCATGCAAACGCATGCATGATTTCCATGTCCTGTATGCTGTACTCAGCACGGTTTATTACGTCAGAGTCAGGGCCTATAGTCTGAAGAACAGTTCTGATAATTTCGTTTTTTTCATAAACCATCTGTTATTGGCAATGGAAGTCATTTTAAATTTAACTGAATTACTGTCATAGGGTTCAGACATGTAATAAACCCCTACAGGTATTACCAGCAAAAGAGAATGTACTTTACTGTATTTGACTGAAATTACTGAACTGGATTAATTAGCATTAAAGAGAAATGTCACCTTCAATAATTGAATAATATGCTGTATGCATTATGGTAACGAATAAGCATGGCAAAAAAACCATGTGCCTTAAACCTTATTTAAACAGAAATGGGAAAATGCATAGCTTTTACTCATTCTAACTACAAAGACTGACGATAAGGCTTTGGAACATGATAGATGTGGGTACGAAGGCGTGTAGGACAGTGCTACATATGTACAAAGTGATTGTCATATGAAGTAATGTAAGGAGAAGGAAATAAGAAGTTGTCCTGTTCTTTGCTGCTGCTTAATTTACGTAAGCAGCAAATTCACACTGTGCACTTGCCGCGGACTGAAGAACACTGAATTTCAAGAGATGGCTATTTGGTATAATGCTGAATAATTACCTCCCTGAAGTGATTCCATTAACNTAATCTACATGAGCAGATTCCTCTCCGTTGGCAAAATGAATCATGTTGCACTTGTCATGTGGAATATGAGTTTAGCTTCTAAATGTGCTGCTGAATTAACCTGTTAATGACATGCGGGCAGATGCCAGGGCAAGGCAAATGTGGGAGCAAATTGCTTCATGTTTAGAAATGCTCACACTCACAGTCTATNAAACACAGGTCTTCATCCATCAGAAATCACTTCGACTGTATGCTACTAGTTTACAAACACACAAAGCTTTGCAGCTTAGATTAGCAGCATGGTACACATTGTACACATTTGGGGAATCCAGCATTTATTTGATTGTCACAAAGCGTGAAATAAATAAATATATTTATTAATTAAATTATATAATACGGAAAATATAGCCTGGGGAGTACCCGTATCCCCAAAACGGTAAGTATACAAAATAGCAAATTTATATCATCCAATTGGTGGCTTCTTCGTTCGGCCTTCAGTCGGAGGAGATCAAGACATCTGAGGTCTGCGATTGCAGAAGGATAGCGGCAGAAGGGGAGAACGAATAACATATTACGAGCAAAACCCCAAGAGAAAGAGAATGTGAGTAGGTCGATAAAAGGACCATAAACTTTTACTTAAACAGGCTTCACTATTTTCTACTCTCTCACCTCTTGGAGGATTCTTTTNGGAGAAGGAGAGAAGATAGGAGAAAAGAAGAGGGAGGAACTTTTGTACACTTCACCTAAACAGAAGGACTCAGTGATTGAACCCTAATAGTGAGCGCCACCAATTGGATGATATACATTTCAAAATTCCGCCACAACTGACCAAATGTGATGTTATCTAAATGCATCCAATGGAAATCCCAGAAGAGTTTATTTAATTTAAAGTTCTGTCCAGTATACACCAATGGAAGGTTCAACAGGAAACCCATACTGCTAGTATGTCCTGTGAGAGTCACAGGCCAGATGCAGACTTTGGGAAATAATGAAATTTACCTCCCCTGCAATTCAACATGGTTTTGCCCACTCATGAGTAAGTCAGTAGTGCCTAAAGTCTGAATATGGCCAAATGTTACCACTCCAAATCCATCTTTCCCCCTTCCGGCCAAACACACAGTGGTCTAATAGCTTTTTTGTTCAATACCTGATCCCACTTATGACATTGATCCCACGTACAGAAAACATAGTCTCCATGATATGCAAACAGTTTGGGAACCACTGGCCTAACCTATGGACGTCTGGATCCAGTCCATTATGACTGGCAGGGGTACGACCAGGAAGGGATATGCATAAATCTGCCCTGCAGCCCTGACTGTGTTGCCATCTCTTATTTTCTACAGAGAAACAATAAGCTAAGAGCTATGATTAATTGCTGTTATAAGCTAGCTATAGCGTGAGTATGAGTATATGTCAGGTTAATTGTTGCCGTTTTCTAAAAGTTATACTTAACATTACCTGGGACTATAATAAATGACACAAACAAGTGATAACAATGCAGAGCTGTAATGAAAAGTTTGTAGGATGCAGTTACAGCAAATGTTCTGCAGATGGGGAAGTAGTTCCAGATAACAGAGAAATGCTTGAGACACAAACATGTGAGTTACAAAGCACTACGTCCTTCATCATACAAACTGCAGAGGTCCTACAGTGAAACACAAAACAGGGAAATCTATGTAAATGGTTATATAACTGTCCTTCACTGTCCGTTCCCTCTGGTATAGCATAATATAATAGAATTCGAATCATTTTTTAAATATTTCTTTTTTATGTATTTTCTTATAAATGTTAATTTATTGAGACCACAGAGATAAGCAAGAACTTTAGGTTGCATGCAAATACAATTGCCAATGACAGTGATAGCATAGAAAATGTAACATAGCACAACTGAGAGACAACAGCCGCAGTGTGCATAAAAATAATCTGTGCAGAAAAATAATCCAAAAACCCAGCCATAGAAATATCACTGGACACACAGGGCAGGTAGTATTTCATCCCTGGTTGCCCCGTTAATTACTATTTAGGAGGGTATAGTCATGTTGGAAAAGGCAAACGAAGAGGCCCAAACATTAGAATCTAATAGCAGTATTATGAAGAAGGCTAGACAGATATTCTAAACATAGCAAATAAGATAGCTGATATCAGCCATAGAAAAGGGGGTCACTCTGTTTTGAGGCGATTAGGAATTTCACTTTATAGTTTGTCAGAGCATTTGTCCAAGGACTCCACAGGTTGACAAAGAAGAAAAGTGCATGGGACCAGTGGGACCGAAACTCCAAGAACTCTAACAACCAAAGCTCCCACTGCTCTCCAAAAATGTTGAATACTGGGGAAATCCAACCAAATGTGTTAAATATTTCATTTTTTTTAATAACCTAGGATTGGAGCCAGACCTGCATGAGAGCTACACTCGCATGCAGGTCTGAAAGTACCAAGGACCCTAACTTGTATGAGCCTTTAGTTCATAAAGTTTTAAAAACACCACTTCTGGGGTATACAATCATCACTGACTGACTGTAAGTTAGAAGCAGCGTGGTTTAGGCAGTTCGGTGGAGCATGCTGAACTCGCTGGGATACACATTGAACAATTATTAAAGTGTGTCTGTCATTTCTGAGGTGAAGGAGAAGTCTGCTGTGAACCTTGGCCTGAGAAGGACTGTGACTGGTTTCTGGACTGGACAGCCAGTGTGTGAAAGACTTGTGTTCCTGAGCACCAGAAGATGCAGAAGTAGATTGTTGCCTGTTTGTGCCTGAGATCCAGTGATCCTGTACCCCGAGTGAAGTGGAGAAGACTTCGTTTAGAGGCCTGAGGGAACGCCAGAGAGATCATCTGCAGAACTTCTGAGCACTAGGAGACTACAAGCCAGCAGACATTGCACGCACAAACAAGGAAGGAATTCGGGACTGAGTTACTGTGAGCACACACTCCCTTCTGTAAAAGCTTTCCCGCCATCTTGAACCTGTTTGGTAGCCATCTTGCCCTGGGAAGCAGCAGTGAGCGGGAAACGATTGTTACTGACATGAACGTTTGGCACCCCAGCGCCACAGTGACTGAGCTTACTCTCCCTTGTACATTCTATGTTTGCTTTTATTACCTGGGATTCAGTTCAGTACAGACCAGCCACATTAGTGAGAGTATTCCCTGGCCTGCAACTCAGGAGAATGCCAGATACCCACTGCATGCATAGTGTTGTTCTTTACTGCTGTTAATTCAGTTAAGTCAATATTGGAAGTACAAATCTGGCTTTGATATAGATGCATCTATATGTCAGTAGCTGACTTGGTTTCCTNAGAACTCTAGGGGCCTTCTATCCAGAACCGAGTCTATGTGTCCTGTGACTGTGGCCATAGTAACCTGTTGAATTTTCGTGTAATTACTATCTCGTGAATTGTTATAGATTGTAGAACTGTTTAGTAGTAGGACTGTTTCATAGGATATTAAGTTAAGAGTAAAGTAGGAAACTTATTAGAGTAAGATTAGAGTAAAG
>JABWIB010000567.1:77640-90375 GCA_016617825.1 Platyplectrum ornatum | reverse complement strand
ATATATATATATATATATATATATATATATATATATATATATATAATTACATTCGTTGAGTCTACAATGCATTTTTTCAAGTCATCTGGTATTTGTCCTGGCCCATGAAGATTTTACTATACACGTTATAATATTGGTAATAATATGATGTGATGAACTTGTAGACAAGAGTTGGGCAACCTATGAGTTCTACAGCTGCTGTGGTATTATAAGCTTTTGCAACGTCTGATATGCTAGTGTTTATAGTTTTACAACAGCTGAAGAGGCACAATTTGGCAAGGCTGCTGTATAGATGCTGCTGTATATAATGATTAATGAAAGGAGAACTTCTTTTGTGCCAACAGGATAGACATTCACCGGAATGTCTTCAGAGAATATCTGTATTGTGCTAGTACATTCTAGTAAATACGTTGATGCAGAACAGCTACATCTCCTTGGTCATTTAGATCCCTGTATGAGTAATGGAGTTGTAGNTCACTGAGGTCCTTAGAAGATGTTGATCTGTCACTGTCACACAACTAGTATACTGAGACCCAATAAATTCTAAACTGTAGCACCAAAAAAAAAGTCATTACACACACTATTTTTATATATGCAATGTACAGGACAGGTGCTTGTGGAGATGTATTATATACACACGTTATTGAGAACTATTGATGCAGAANTATGTTTTACATATTCTTTTCAAATGTTTACTGGACCATAGGCTTATAATAACCATTGTGAATACAATAAATGTAAAAATATTTGTCAAAACCAAGAAACTGGTAGTGACTATGGATTTCTATTCTCAATGCATGATCATGATGGACATCCTCCCCATATAAAGATACCCATTTTATATGACTGTATATTCAGTTTTAACTGAGCCAACAGCAGGATTTACCTAGTAAAATTAACAAATATACCAATATTCACATTTTCCCAGTTCCTGAGACTCTGAATGTTGTTTCATGTAAGACATGAAGAACAGAAGAAGTGTGTTAGGAAACATGGCTAAAGAAGCTACATTAAANTAAGATATTTAATGTTTTATTACTTATCAGACTTTATCGATGTGACCAATGCTTTCACTCGGATGACATGTATATTGGTATACAGATTATAATAGATTACATGTAATTCTTCAACTGGTGTAGTGCATGTATACCATAGAAGGCTCCTTAGATACTAAACACTATTGTGTACAGTATTCTACAAACACTGTATTTGGAATAAGTCCACACCAGCTGTGCCTTGACCCTATACATGAGATATAAATGTTTAGCTAAGTGTAAGCCTTATATCTTAATGAGCAGTGTAATTGCTTACAAAGATCTGCATAATGGAACCTTAAAAGGATGCTCTTTCAAACATTTGGAAACTGCCAATCTTAAACTGTTTCCCATTTACTTAATGTACATATATACAGTAAATCCAGCAAGCAATACCTTTGTTCTATCATTTTAAAAATATTGTTTAACTTCCTGTAATTTAGTTACACTTTTTTAGAAATATAAAATGAATAGTTTTTTTTTTTACTTGTTATATATTTTTTTTTACAAATCATTTTTGGTACCTCCACTGTATTTATGGTTTTACATGTTTCTCTCAATTTACACAACATTCATTTGCTGACTCTTTCCCTTCAGGTTTAAAAATGCAACTCATTGTCCATACATTGGCCTTCTTTCTTTTTAGAAACGTGTACATATTTTGGCATCTATGTATGTATGAACACTTTCTAATGAGCCAAGAGGTTCTTCTTATGAAAGGGACCTAGAAAATTGAAGGCATCGTCATTTGTGTTCATTTTTCCCACCCACTATTTATATTTTATCTTTGAGCTTCTGCATATAGTTTCGGAGGTCCTTAGATTCCCCCAGGTCCATATCCGGGCACACCCACTTAATGTCGTCCTCATTGGCTGTCAACAATGAGTTGACTGTTGGACAACCGTCATCAGCTGGTATAGTTGTGAAGGTTGTGAATTTTACCCGCTTTCTTTTAGAAGTTGGGGAATGTGTAGGATCATTTTTTTTGTTCCTTACTGCTTTATCTGTTTCTTCTTCAGACCGATGCATCTGGCTCTGCACATTTTTTAGAGTGTTACCATTGAAAAGATGATGATTCTCTTCCAAGGTAAGTCCTCTGTCAATAATAGTTGTATGTTCATCCTGTTGTGGTGAAATATCTGGTGTACTCTCTAACAGTTCTGTCTCATTACCCAGCCATACCCAGTCATGAGAGTGAGTCATATTAGTTTGTCCTTCTATAGGTATCTGCTTGTGTCTGTATTTGAGAGCAAACGTTGCACAGTTAATTAAGAAGACTAGTATAGCAAGACAGAAAACACCAAGCAANGCATACATCCCAATCTCAAGATCACTTAGTCCTCTTTGTGCATGCACAAGGTCATTATCCTCCATGTCCCCATTGCTCTTCGGTAAGTCAACTTGAGCAGGAAAGTTTGTGAAATCTATTGGAATGTTTTGTAGAGGACTATCTTCAGAGAGCCTACTCCCATCCATCCTATTATTCAACACTGATCTCGCTGTGGTACTACCCTTTCTTATAGCAATTTTATCATGTTCCAAAGGCGAACCATCATATCTTCCGTCATTACCAAAATGTTCNTGATCTGACACCTTCTGTTTGCGGTCGCTTGTGTGATTTTCAATTTCCTCACCATCATACTCAGTCCCACTTGGAGAAATGGCATCATTCTGTCCAAACTTCACTTTGATGTAACCTTGTCCTACAGCAAGTACACTTTTTCTCTTTGATTTTTGACACGCCTCAGAGATCATCATGTCAATTTTGACCAATGTGCCTTGCCCCTCTCCTTCTGCTATCACAATTGGCCACTTTAACAAACTGCTTTGATGAGTAGACACAACAGACTCGTCCAATGATGCGGCAGTTATTGTAAAGTCTTTAAAGTCATAGATATCCAATGGTGTCACTACACCATCGCTGAATTGTATCCAGATACTGAGAACTGCTTCCTAAAAGAAAAGAACACTAGTGAATTGTAGAAATGTCTTGACTAAAATACTAAAGTGTTACGTTTTCACAAATGTGTTCATAAGATAAGAGCCACATGGCCCGTCCAGTCTGCCTAGTTGCATATTTAATACTATACCAACATAATTGTATTCTCTATTTTGTTTGAGACTCAGAATNCCCTTATATTTATCCCAAGCATGATTACACTGTTCTGTTGTATTACCCTCCACCACTTCTGATGGGAGGCTATTCCACTCATCAACTACCCTTTCAGTGAAGTNATTCTTCCGCACATTGCCTCTGATTTACTTTGGAATAAAGCATTAAATATAGGTGGATGACAGATTTGTGGAGTCACTTGTTATTTATCCCCACATGCTTCATTCCTCTGTCTGTAAAACAGTAAAGCTGACATCTTGGGGGTTATTTATTATNTTATTTATTTATTAACAGGTTTAAATAGCGCCATTAGATTACCTAGTGCTTTACAATTTCTACAATTTATAAGACATGACTGGGTGGAAGCATACAGAATGGCTGGGGAAAGAAGCTAAAATGCAACTTTACANCAGTTTCAATATAGTTTGTTACCAAATTATCAGCCACTAAATATGCAAACCACAGGTAAACGTGAGGGAAACAAAAATGAATTTCAAAATGGCGAGTGCTTGAAATGTTCCACATAAAGGCCTCATAAAGGTGAAATGTACCACCATATCATGTTAATTAGATTAAATATTGTTTCAGTGCTGCTAATGTGATACCTTCATATTCTGTGCTTTACACGTCACATACCACACAGTAATATTGCTTATGCTGCAAACACTCCATAGGATAATGACATTATGTTATGTAGGACCAACAGACTACCCTATTTAAAGTCAGTATAAAATCTGCATGCTGTAATCAATGATTAACATTTCAAAATATAGAACCTGGGGAGGATGTAAAAGTTCTCTTGTATATCGGTATAGAAATTCCTGCACTTNACTATAATTTGGGTATGATAATTATGTCTTAACCTTAACTTGACTTTTTAGCACATATTGTACTTCATAACTTTGCACTGAACGTTGCTCTTGTAGGTACAGATACTTATTTTAAACCAGAAAAAGTTAACTGTGCTAATATAGCTTATTTGTATTTCTTTACCTGTTAATTAAGTTATAAAACGAGGTTATAAAGGGCATTAGCAATTTTTTTCAAGGCTGTGTTCAAAAATGACCTATTGCGGGTTTGTAGCATTTAAATGACTTTTTAGAAACCATGTCATTACATAGGAGCAGTCACCTTGAACTCCATCTGCTTTTACAGTCTGCAAGCTGTTTACCAGCAAATATTTTATTGTTTTTCATTTCCCCTAGATTTAAGCGCGTCTTTCCTATATTCCGTACATGAACATCACAAACAATCCAATAAAATCTGCTGAGAAGAAAAAAAACTTAATTTGGCTCATATATCTTGGCATATTAAACTTTAAAAGCAGTTGTTTGCCCTTTATTATGAGTTCACAGGTATATGAAACTTGATATCACAAGTTCATGCTCACAAATTGCAGTCATTAACACGGCTTTCACATTTAAGTAGCAGCATGGATGTCATCTCTTCCACCTATGGCAATGTATTATTACTTGTTTGGAAAGTGATGTTAAGCTACTCACATAGAAAACTGAAATAATCATTGTACCATTGAAAACGGGATAGAAAATTCATGGTNAATTAAACATATTACACTGATGTTATTTTCAATTTTACTTTGTACATGAGTGAATTTTTATTTATTTATTTCTTTATGTATTTATTTATTTATTTATTAAAGCTGCAAGCTGCATTTATTTTTCTATATTTGACTTTGATCCAGTAAAATTGTTAACAATGTGATGTACAATGTAAAAGATATAGCGCTAGGCTTACTGGGAATANTTTAATTTGTGGCTGTATGGAATGTCACTGGTTTCTCCTGAATGGCATCATGGCCGGATCAAGAGGAGCACATCTGCCTGGAAAATAGGGAGTTTCTTTTAGGGGAGTTTCTCCCATTTAAATACACACTGTGGTGGGGGAAGTGGACTGCGCTTACAGTCAGTGCCCCTCCTGAGCTATATACTATCCTAGCTTTTTTATTAATAGTAAAACCAGGACTCGAAGTGGGCCGGAATATGCCNNTATGGCATACCAGCCCCCTCCATAATGGTGGNGGAACTTTTATCACAAAATTGTAGGAATGGAGGAGGCAGGCTTATACAAGGGAGTGGGGCTTAGTACCCCCGTTAAAAAATTCCCACTGGTAAAGCATGAAAGGAACACTAAGCGCTTGGACTCCGGTTCAAACATGCAGGGAAAAGGGATGTCCAGTATTCAGAGGGTAGTGTTTCAGGAGTAATACGAATACTCTGGATTGACTAGAGTTGGCGGCTCACTGCTGGTGTAATAAATTGCCATGAATTTGTCATGCACAAACTGTCCTAATCTGTATAACCATTTCATATAATTGTGGTCCTTTCTTTAATAAATCAATATTCTATGTGTTAACAGGTATCAACAAAGACTGTTAAAAGTAGATAACCGGTTTCAGCAATGCTTTAACATCAGCTTCTTAGTTACAATNAAACCTTCTGTATTGACATGACAAGCAATAAGCAGATGCTTAATAAAGGCAACTGCATGGAATAAATGCCAACATTACTACTTCCAATCAAGTAAAATGAGATGTAGCTGTTTTGTAATTAGCAAACACCATCATCTATCAGTTCTGCCTCTAATTGATCAGGATGAGGGCAAGCGTCTCTTCTTTTCTTTTTTTTCCTGTTCTCAGATAAGCTGCCTCCAATCCATCTTGATCTGTTGATGGTAATTGGAGAACCTTGTCAGGAACCGGACTGGATTTATTGATGTGGTTCATAGGATTTGCAGAAATAGCTCTCTGAAGGACACGGCACTAAATCATTGCAACTTTTTTCTCTTCAGTTCCAGTCATTTTAGATTTCTAATTGGTAAACCATGATCCTTCTAGGAATTCCCACAACATATAAATAATTATATATATATATACATACATATATATATATATATATATATATATATATATATATATATATATATAATATCTCAAAGTGGTCCAACTTGTTAAAGATTCAAAAGTCACATAAAAGGTTTATGTATGATAATCAATGCACAATGAGTGAACACCTAGGAAATGCTTCAGGGCTGCACATCATAATACAGAAGCACAACTCAGTACACGTCTGCATCCATGTGCTTTGCGCTAGTAGATTCGGGTGCTTTACATTATTTTAATTAGCAAATGGGCTTTAAGTGCGTTTGCTAGGCCCTGTGGGACAGCACAGCTAAAATGACCACTGCACATTTCCAGAATGGGAGTTCATGCATAAATATGCACTGCTACCCATCCACCTACCTCCTTATCTGTCTGCTCTGCACACCTCCCAACATTCCCAATGAAAGCAGGACATCTAAGCCTTGCACCCATAACTCCACCTATAACCATCTGCACCCACAGCCGCACTGCCACATGTACTTCTTAATGCGATTTGGGAGGAACAATTTTTTAAGTAATAAAACAAAAACTTCATGCTGTGTCCCCTTATCAGGAAAATGTACTGTGTGGGCAGGACAATAGAGCGGTCCCTGTAATAGGGACTGTCCCCCAGTTGTATGAGGTATGTGCTCTGTATAAAAAAAAATTTATATATAAAATATCAATATAATGAAATTTATGATTATTATTTTACATGACAGAATAGCATCAGTATACCTCTACTATACTCTGGCATTGCATTAAAGCATTTAAATAGGTTTTTATATTTTTATATATAATAGAAAGATTTTAAAACCCATTTAAACACTTAGGAAACTGGCAGAGGCTGCAGCTGTATAAGCAGTAAATAGTCACTGCAGGAGGAACGCCTCTTTTCTCATTTCCATAAAGCAGATGCTTAAGGACACGGATGCAGGCATGTGCAGATCGGTACATAGCGGCGCATCCACCAGCCTAGATGCACCGTTCTGAATCAGGTCCCTCATCTCTTGATCAGGGGGCTGATTCAGCCCTGCATCTGCGCATGTTCTTTGACAANCACGGAGGGGGGCACAAAGCCTCTGCGACACCGCCATATGGAAATGAGAAAAGGGGCATTCGAGGAGCGCAGCCTGCCCCATGTCCAGACAATTACCTGCCTCATTAAGTTTTTTTCAAAAAAATAAAAATATTTNAAAAATTATTTAAAAAATAAATATGTGTTTTTATTTATTTATTTATATTTTTTTAAGTTTTCATTCTTAAAAGCCGGCTTTCATGACCGCAGTGATTGCTGCGAGGCTCCAGATACAGCATCCAGAGCCTCTACACTTTTTAGCTTAGCGCAGGGATGAGGGGCAAGAATCATTAACTGTTGATACAGAACCAGAACAATTAACATGTATATTATCATCATGACCCACATTGCCAATAACCAGGATAACAACTCCAATATTACAGTACTATTTCAATTACTTATATTATTGTATTATGCCAGTGCTTTATATATGCTTAAAGAAAAACAAAATTTTAATACTACCTCATACTGAATGAGCTTAGTGATTTGTTTCACAATAATACAATAATATCTGCTTATGGGGATTAATTATCTACATGGGTTATATGACCTTGAACCTTCTACCTGTTTGGGAGTGTGCAGCAGTTCCTGTGCCATAGAGGTTGCTACAACAGCCTTGTTGTTAGCTGTGCTAGAATGAAGATAGAGTGACAGTCCAGAGACAAGCTGCACTCCTAGGTCTGTTATTGTCACTTTGTCATCCAGCACTGTCACTGTCTTTTCTGCCAGGATGGAATCGGAGAGAGGGGACATCACCTACAACACACAAAGAGACTGATTTAATGTTAAGCAGGCATATCCATTATTTATAGACTCTTTCCCACTGAGATAAAGTAAACAATAACTGCATTTCCTATGCCACTTATCATACAGACATTAGGAGAGTACATTAACTACTTTACACCGGATTTAGAGTTTGAAATATAAGAGAAAATTATGTATGAATTTACACAAGAGTAAAACCATGTTTCATTTCAATGGGTGTGAAGATGATTTTATTAATTGCATATTAGAAGACTATTTTGCTTTTGTTTGACCAGCTTTACTCTACCTGTCAGGGCTGATCCAGAGTTTTAAAGTGATTCTAAATTAGTGGACTCACTTGCAAGTTTCATGGGTTCTGCATGGCACCATGTGGCAAGCCATCAGAAGTTTGATACCCAATATATTGGTTGCTATGGACATCATCCCCACTTTTCACCCTCCCTGCAATCTCCCTGCTAAATGTAGGCCATGGAGAGAGTGGAGTTTGGAGACATACAGGGGAGAGATAGTTAGATAGGCATGTTCTAAAATGGGGGGGTTGAAGAGAATCAGGGAAGACGTGAAAGTCAACAGGGTTGGAAAAGAAAAGAGGCATCTGTTATTTTCTAGGTGACAAGGAAGGATTCCCCATTTTAGAGAATATTTTGATTTACGGCATAAAAATTTAGAAAAGAAAGATAAGCTACCTATAGATATCAAGTTTTTAGGACTGTCACAAAATGAATTCATTTTATCAATAGAGGTGAGGGGGAGGATCTGAGATTTTTAGAAGTTTATTCAGTATGCTGCAAAAGAGACAAAATATTTTGTTAAGATAGAGACCACAGCTGGAATAGAGCTAGAGGAATCAGAAAGAAACAGTAGCATATCGTCCACAAAAAGTGTGAGTTGTACCTCCTTCTGTCCTACATTGATTCCTTGAAAACTCTATAGCCAGCAACATCAGTGCCAAGGCTAATAACAATAGAGAAAGCAGGCAGTCCCGTCGTGTCCATTTTATATAGTAAACAACAGAGAGACTTGTGTATGGTATAGAGCAGTGGTTTACAAACCTTCTTAGTTTGAGGCGCACTTAGGGTGTCCATATTTTTTCAAGGCACCCTAGGCGCACTGATTATCGAAACAGGGCAATTTGATAGATATAACGTTTATTAAGTCATCTACTAACAATACAATTGTACATATAATTTGTCATTTACATACTTGTACTGTGGTCATTCCAACCTCCCGGCCTATAAGCAGTCTTCCATCTTGCAGTTTTGCAATTTGTGGTTCTTCTAGTTTCATAAAATCTGTCACCAAATCTGTCACATCAAACTGCCAATCAGAACCAAGCAAAAACACNAGCTGTCCAAGTGGGCTGGGTTCTTCAGCGACAAACTGGGTGAGAACCCGCACCATTGCATGCTGGTATTGGAGGGAGCAGCCTCGTCCTCTGCGCTCGTCTTCATCATCATCATCACTATCTCTTGTTGGTCTGAAAAATATGTCTTTATAAGTATCTAAAAACTATTTGGATTTNACAGTGTGTGTGTGTATGTTATAATGGTTCTACCATATCTCTATGAAGAAAGGTACAGTAGTTGTCAATAGTCTGAGTGCACCCACTGAAAATAGGAAAGAAGTTTGATTATCGTTTAGTCTGAATAAATTAAACTGTTCAAAATGTTAAAAGAACATGAACTGGTCGTCCACACACAACAACAGTTTGTGAGGACAACTTCATTGTGAATACTAGTAAGCGCAACAGAAAGTTGTGGAAAGTTCGTTCCCAGCCTGTGTCCGATAGAACGGTGGATAGGAGCTTGCAGCAAGATGGAGATGGTTACGGTTGCTGTAAGAAAGAAACTGCTACAGGCTACAAACAAAGCAAAAAGGTACATATAGGCTAAGAGGCATAAGGATAGGACTGAGGAACATTGGAAAGGGGTATTTGGACTCGTAGGCTATTATCGTCTGACTTGTCATCTACGTGACAGCTTTATCCCATACTGTGTAGTGCCACCAGTTAAGCATGGAGGAGGCAATGTGATCTCATGATTTGGGATGTTTTGGAATAATGGATGNAAAGGTGTGCCACAACATTAGTGTCATGTGATTATGTTCAGGAGGCTAGTTGTGGGTCAGAACAGAATAATCATACTCCCAAATTGCGTACTAATTATTTGCAAAAGAAGGAAGGTGAACAAGCCGTAACAAAAAACATGGAATGGTCACCTCAATTATACTGTGCAGTTAAAGTGAAAATGCCTTAAAATATACTGTTGTGCNCAGACTTTCGACAAGTACTGTATACAAAAAGAAAATGCATGCTATTGGCACAAGTAACCAGTTTAATGAATATGCACATTTTATTGCCCCAGTAAATAGTGCATTGGTGTTTGCCACATATTTCTGCCATTATTTACTATACATTTCCATTCTAAGATTAAATTTAAAAAAAGCATACCAACCTCCTGTTGGAAATAATGGGGACTCGCCATCCTTTGATTTGACTGAGCTCAGTGTCAGATATATCTATCTGGAGAGGCAGACGAGGAACCCATATAGTAATCTGCAGAGGGGCGCTCAGATACTGGTATGTGAAGTTCACCATCACGCCAACTTTGCCCTTCATTTCCTTCCCGTTGACAAAAACATAGTCACATCTCTCGGAAACCTGAACAACAAAGAAGAATTGACAGTAATAAGCATCCGCTGTACAGCTGTATATCTGTATTCTGGACAGTATTCATATATAATACAAGGCTCTGTGTTTTTGAACCTATTTGTAAATAGCAGACTTCATGCGTCTGACCTGATATGGTGTCAGAATGTGTGGAAAGCACTTACAATACAATATTCTCTTTGTGTGTGAACATCATTTTATAGTATTCAATTTGTATACATCTTGAAGCATTCTGCTGATTTGTTTGTATTGAATAAAAATAATGCAAGTTATACTAAACAGTGGATTCATAAAGTAGCATTTCAACAAATCTTTAACCCCTTCTTTTCTAAACTGTTTTATCCATGTAAAGTCATCCATGTAAAGGGGAATCTGTATAGTAAAGTCCTCCAACACACTGCCAATTCCTGCACTGAAATGTGCCTACATTTTACAAGTTTGTTTTATTGTTTTATTTTAATATTGTTATTGTTGTTTCACTACTGATAAGTCACATTACACAGTAATATATATATATATATATATATATATATATATATATATATATATATATGTATGTAATATAATATAAGTCAACCTCCTCACCAACCCAAACACATGTGCACACATGTACATGCAATACACCTAATATAAAAAGAATGGTTTTGTGATTTTGTTCAATAAGAATGTGGCCATCACCAAAACATTTTTTTCTGGTTCCACATTCCTGAACTTTTACCTGCCCCAACTAAACAATATTTTCTGAATGCAGAATATCACACTCATTGTACCATTTCTGAATGCAGAATATCACTCTCAGCTTTAGAATGTTTTGTACACTGTATTTAATATGGCATATTTCTGTAGACTTTCATGAAATCCTTACACCTCTCGATATAGCCTCACATGTTTGTTATATAAGTGTGGCACCATAATGAACTACTTTTCTAAAGATTCAGTCATTAGTTACTTTTCTGCAGACTCGGTTCTCTGTATGAGGAATTTTAGCCTATGATGTTCTCATTCCTGAAGATCTATCAAAGCGTTATCATGGAACACAGTCATTTCCAGCTATACTATTTGTAGCACATCCATTTGTAGTATTCCTGTTCCTTTGTTTTCAGTATAAGTATAAACTGACAGTTTGTTTTGACTGATATTCACCAATACACTCATTAAAAAGCAAACGTGAAAAAGTAGCCCNGGTAAGACAGGAACACAATGCAGAGTGCATCATTTTAATGAAAGGCTCTAGAACGTAGAAGNCACCAGTGGAAATACAAGTGCTTCCAGTGTCAGAAGTAAGATCTTGAAGTGTGTCTACAAGCCAGCAAATTATTTATGGAGCTTCTGGACTGTTATGCAAACAAAGACACTTCCAGCATTTCTCTGCTGAATTTCTAATGAGCTTTTCTTTGCAATGGCCATGGAAGCAGCATGAGACGTGGACAGGCTATCACTGCAACTCTCTGACAAGTGCTTCACCTCTAGAACAAAACGCTGCGCTCAGATATGAAAGCTGCTCCTTTGTTCTCTTATTTCTGCATATTGACACTAAAAATATATAGCTCTTCTATTCCGTGACGCACTTAGTCTCCCAGGGAATATGTCTTAATTCGGCGTAGTGTGTCATTTATCATACTGTATATGCAAGACAGATTTATCTTTAGAAAACAGAGAAGCGCAACTTTTGGCCTCTGCAGAATTCTGTGGTTCACAATGTGTTACTAAATATGTGCAATGCTGCAATCACCCGGCTGTTTCTTCAAATGAAAAATTATGAAAAATGATGAATATTGTTACCAGCAAAGTAGTAGTTAGGAGGAAAGGGGTTTCCTCCAAACACAACCATGGCAGTATGGCATACCGGCACTTCTACCGCTAAGCCACGACCCCTTTTCTAAGCCCTGCCCCTCAGCCCTGGAGGGGGAAACTTTTGTTTAAAAAAAAGTGTGTTCGGAGGNNAGGGGGGCTTATGTAAGGGGCGGGGCTTATTGCCATACCACCACTTTAGAATCCCCACTTCGGGTCCTGCCCCTATGTATCAATTTCATTAGATTGTAAGCCTGCAAGCAGGACCCCCCTCACCACCAATTCTGTCCACGTAAATTTGGCCTGTACTTAAGTCTGGATTTGGTCCATTGTCTGAAACTGGTCCAGTGCAAGTATATTCTGATCAATGGGAAAGAAACATACCAGATCCAGAGTTGAAAATAAGAG
>JABWIB010000567.1:42033-57668 GCA_016617825.1 Platyplectrum ornatum | reverse complement strand
CGGTTGCAGTGTCTAAGAGGGGGCTAAGCATCCACAGCAATGACATATTAGTGAATGTGGTGACTATTATATTACCATATGCCATCTAATTTATAATAATTTATACAAATTGTGTGTATATATATATATATATATATACACACACACACATATTATTGTTACTTTTACTTACATATTTATGTTACATATGTTTCATCAGTTTTATACACTTTTGATAATTTTACATACACTATTAAACAAATATGCATACATTTGTATAAAAAAACAAAAAACAAGAAGGCTCCTTACATTAGAGATTATTTAACTCTTAGAATAATCCAATTAATTGTCAGCACTTGTATACAGAGAATTGTTATTCCGTTGTAGGCTGCAAAGCCATTCAAGTGGGACTAATTTAGGTACTAATTTAACATTAACATTAAAAATGAGAATGTGAATTGACAGCTTCAAAACACAATTCACTAGTTCGTGGAAATAAGAATACTTTGGTTCCTGAGCAACACATCTTTTATCATATCAATGTTATCATTAGCATTTTAGACTTACAGCATATATGTTTAAAACATTATATGAATCACAAGAGAAATGCAAATATAACACATTCTAAGGAACTATATGCGCATATGGGCAATATAATGTTATTGTGGATGACAGTTTAATGTTGTGTTGAACTAGCTGTTCACAATACTAAAGGACAGGGACTAGCTCCACAGACAGAGATGGAAAGTGCTGTGGCAATGAAGTTTAGGCTTAGGCTTATATAAAGGGGAATATTACAGTTAGGCTGTGATAGATAAAGGGGTA
Organism: Platyplectrum ornatum; assembly: GCA_016617825.1. NCBI lineage: Eukaryota > Metazoa > Chordata > Amphibia > Anura > Limnodynastidae > Platyplectrum > Platyplectrum ornatum. Next base: position 56,864 of record JABWIB010000567.1, on the reverse strand, counting down.
CTGTTAGAAGCGAATGAGATATAGGGTTATGGCTAAGCTCTTGTTAGAAGGTGATGGTTAGGTTTAGGGCAGTGGTTCCCAAACTTTCTCAGTCGAGGCACCCTTAGGGTCTTCATAAATTTTTCAAGGCACCCCTGTAAAAAATACTTTCCATTTTTTTAATTTTTGAGTCAAAAATGTGTAATAACTATTTAGGTAAAGACATAAATACTTCAGGTTGACATTAAATCTTGTATAGCTCTTAAACAGGATGTAAAATTGTGCTTCTAAGTAACACTAGCAACGTGGAACCACGTCGGAAAGAACATTCCGCGGCACCCCAATGAGAGCGCCGCGGCACCCAAGGGAGCCTATGCACACAGTTTGGGAACCACTGGTTTAGGGTAATTGTTAGTATTAGGGGGAAATCTTAGATTCTATCACAGCAGCATTGGGGTGCAGGTCTGTCACATTCCTTTTTTCAGCAGTAACTGAATAACAGGAGTGCCACATAATGAAGTATAGAAATGTAACACTTCCTACTAGCAAATCACATCCACATTATCACATAGCTTTCTGGATACTGGTATGGGAATTAGCATGCTGCTGTAAGAAAATCCCAGTAGTCTTCTGAATGCAGTCACTGACAACAGGGTATACAAATCCTAAATATTTATGTTCTGAATTAAAATTTATTCTCACTTATTACCAATAGTTTTTTTTGTAAAATATAGATTTTTAGTATGTTTTACAATAATCATATCAGTGACTGCATGATAGTAACAGCTGAAGCCAGAAGACAACAGAGTGTGAGTATTCTCTATCCTAACATCATCCTGTTTCATACCAGTAGAGAAACATTGTGGAAGGAGGATGGAACATGGCATGAAGAGGCGAGAAATATGTGGTAACGTTTCAGTTACATTACATTGTAAGTAAGAAGACATAATTAGGAGAGATAAGTACAAAAAGTAATTTTCAGTATAAAAACAGAAGTGATAATATTCAGGACCTTGGACAGCATCGGCTCTGTTGTACAAGGATTACAGAGAACTGGAGTTGTTATTCCATATAGAGGACTGGATCCAGATTTATGTACTATTAAACTGACAAGCATATAGTTATGAGTAGGAAAAACCATGTTGAAGTGCAGGGGAGTTAAATTTAATCAGCATTACAAATGAGAGATGATGTTTCATAGACAAAGTCTAATAACAGTGTAACAGTAACACTGGTCAGTATCTGTATGCAACATGCAAATATATTATTCTCCCTGCACGCACACACTGACATTCATTTTACCCTCCCTGCAATTCAACATGGGTTTACCCATACATAACTTTGCAGTTTGTAAGTTCAGTAGTACTTATGTCTGGATCCAGTCCAGAATGTATCATCTGGAGGGTACACGGCTGTTTTATACAATAAGATGGTGTGGTGTGGCTATACTTATTGTGCAGGTTCCTGAGCTTATTAACCTATATCCAATACATTTGAATGGTAGTGAGGAACCTTTATACCGCAACACAGTCTGACCTATCTAGACACTTACGAAAACATATTGGTCATATTCTGTTCACATGGGTCCTAAATGTAAAGGCACTGGCTATCGGATGTCTGTCTGTGCAATGGATGAGGTTAGCTATGAGATGCAAGGATTTTGCTGTACAGTGACTGTATATCCCTTCATACCTGATGCTTTATAAAATAAAATGTTTGAACTTTTAATAAACAATGTTAGATTAGTCTGTTTACTAAGCAAATAAAAGAAAAACAACATATAAGAATTGAACTTCTGCTGACTAAACCAGAAATGTAAATCAAAATACTGCTAACAACTTTCTATAAACCTCCCCTGGTCCTTACACAGTGATGACCCAATATTCCCTGGTGCCTTTTCCTTGACCTGATGTATTGTGCCAGCAAATACTGGTATAGTATTTGTCCTAATAAGCGAATATTCTTCTGAATTATGACTTTTTCATTTATAGTTAGCATAAGGACAGCCAAATAAAATAGGCTTGAAATCAAGTGAATGTGGCCTAAAGCTGTCTGTAATTTCAAAAGCCTAGCTCATGACATGGCGTCTTTGAAGTACACACAGTTAATATAAATGCATAGGAAAAAAATAAATTTAAATTAACCAATGCTTTGATGTAGAATGTGGGAATTGCCTGTACTACTAAGATTCAATTACATTATCAGTTAATATTTAAACTCTTGCTTCAGTCAAAAAAATATATGTATGTGTGTATTCTGAAAGTTTAAAAAAACAAAAATTGGTATATACTGTAATAATGATGGCCTTACATTGCATTGTGTAAAGACTGTGTAGTCTTAGGGTTTGGATGCAGTTCTGGAGACATTGTTATGTTTGATCAAAACTAACAGTAACAGAACACATTGTGCAATGTCCATGTTATTGTTACAAGAACACTTGTTATATCACTTTTGTATTGGCAGTCTTATTTATTAAAAAATATTGCTATAGCTCCATGATACTACATAGAGCTTTACAATTTGACAATCATTAATGACTGGGTGGTAACAGACATACTGGAAAGGGAAGGGGGCCCTGCCCGCAGGCTTATAGGAAAAATAAATATGCGCAAGTTCATTATTTAATGCACCATATACACTAGGGACAATTTAATCAGAATATACAAACTCCACACAGATAAGGTCTTGTCTGGAACTCAAACTCACAACCTCAGCACTGTTAGGGATAAGTACTATCCACTGAAACATGCATGCCGTCAGCGTTTGTTAATCATTGGTGCAAGCAATGGCTACTAGAAAATGGCAAACCCAACCAGGTTTAACAAATATGTCACTGCCATTTTCCTTCTATGCAAAAAATAATACAAATGGGAAATAAACACAAACAAAACTGTCACATGTAGTAACTATAAGGTAGCTAGGTAGTTTATTTTTGGGGGGGACTATTTTTATTAAAAGCCAAGATTAGATCTCAGAGCTCGTGTCTTAATGGCTCTGGAGAGGAGCAATATTAAAAAGAATGAAATGCAGTTCAGCGGAAAAGCAGGTATTGCTATTTTTATTGCTATTTCCAGAATGTTTCTATGGTGACTCTGAATTCTCTGGCAAACTGACTTATGATACTTCATGCCTATGTACAAAACACAGTGAGAATGTCAAATTATAGCATGCTATACTGAGTCATTTTCATTTTATAGCATTTATAAGAACTATAGCTAAGGTAATATGTTATTTCGTAAAGCAGTCAACATGGTGTTTTGTATATGTATATATATCCAATGATATAAAAATGTCTAGAGGTGTAACACCTATTGAGTCCCATCAGTTTATGATATCATTCTCTTATATCCATATTAAGCAGGAAAAAGCTGACAGCTAGCAATTCAGTGACCTTCTCGCTGTAGTATTTTCATAGTGACATAAAGTCATTCTATTTAGACATCTGTAATAGGGTTTCAATGTCATTTTGTAAATGAAGATGCTTGTCTAATGTCTTGTATTTGTTCTTAGCTGTGCATTGTTCCATTGGAATTTATAAACTCTGTATCACAAAATACCCATAGAACTAAAGGGTGATATGATTTAAGCTTCCCATTTTAACAGTAAATAGTGCAGTGCACTATACACTATGCACTATGAAATTGTAAATATTGCACTAAATGATCATGGTTATGCTAATTAAATGATTATTAATTAAAATAATTATTTCATTATTTAAGCATGAAATAAGAAATGCTCCTCAAGACACAAATTCAGGACCATAACAATCCTCCTGCTTAAGCTGATGTGTGCGCTAAGAAGCACTACCTGTTTAATGGAATCAGGCATTTAGCCAGTATAGACCCTACTGCACCTCTGAGCATCCTTCATTGTTTTCACATATTGGAATGGGGAAGATGGGTACGTNATGAATATAACCCTCTTCCTATTGGGTTGGTTGGAAGATAAGATAGTGTTCTTTATATGACCAGTAATGGATTCTAATAACTCTCCTTCTACGGTCAAACATGCTGCATTAGACTACTAAACAGTTGCATCAAGAAGTACAATTATGTTCTGAATTTCACTGTTGTGTAANTCAAACATGTTCTTGTCTTTGTCCACATTCTCACATTTGTCCTCAACAGAAAAGGCTGTGTATATGCAACCAGCTCAGCGGCTTTTTTCATTTCTAATCTGTTGGATTTCACAAATTATTTTGATTTAAATCCCCCAGACCTAGCGCCGCCCCTGAGGATACCTACTAACGTTTGTTCAGACTTCAAAAGTGAAACCTGAAAACTGAAGAGCTATNGGGAAAAGAACAGCCCCCACCTATCTCTTTCTAAGCAAAAGATGTTGTTTTTATTTAAGTTTTGATTTAAACCAGAATTTACAGTTTGATTGAAGTTATGATTTCAATTGTTTGATTAAAGTCATGATTTCAATTGTTTGATTAAAATTATTTAATCATTTCATTTAAATTGTGATTTAATCATTTCATTTAAATTGTGATTTAATCGTTTGATTTCAATAGTTTGAATTAAATGGTGCCACCCAGCTTTAGATAAATATTTCTGTCGTTGTTTAGTTGCTTCTTTCAATTATGGTTTCGTTGACATATTTTTCATAGGACAGTTTGATTTACGGTGTATTTTTGCTGCCAACAATACATAAAATGTAAAATAATATACATAATACATTCATACCTATGTACTAAAATTGTGGGTTTACAGTTTTGTTGCAGCGTAGTTTATTTTAGTTTCTTCCTTCTGGTGTGTGTGTGTCATAACATGAATCTGGCACACAGTCCAGGAACAATAATGTTTCCCCTCTGGAATTAAATCAGAGCCAAGCTAACGCAGAAGACTCATTTTGAGTTCCCTTTCCTGCTATTCACTTTAAGAACTATCCTGAAGCATTGCTGCGAAATATGTAGTGCAGACAAACTGAAATGATTTCATAATTCATATTTACTCCCAGCTAACTACCGTAGCACAGCCTGAATTAATTAGCTATGTTTGAAAGTGCAAACAAGCTAAATACGATGACAAGGAAGGGAAAGCTGTATAATCTTTGAAGGATTGCAGCATAAATAAAAATTAGCCTCAAGACAATGTTAATTACACTTCTTCCATTACAAGTAAGGTAATTGAAGTGTTCGTTTTACAGCAACGAGCTTGGCTGTTCCAAAAGGAAAATGCTACGTTTAATGCACTAATTAAGGTATGGGACAATAACAATATGCATGACAGATACAAATAAATGATGTTACAAATGTATTTGTTTAGGTTACAGATAGCAGGCNGTTACAGTTTATATAATTAAGATGATGTGATTTAGGGAAGGAGGGAGATTTAGTGGTGGCCAAGCTGACGTGCCAGGTGATTTTGCTAATGTTCATTCATTAGTTGCTGGTGAGATGTTAATACAAATACGAGCAGAGGGTCAAATGATTTCAAAAAGCCGGGCCACAAGCCAGGACCTGAAATTGCCCTTGAAATTTCAAAAATGATCATTATTAATGCTGCAACTGTAACATCTCAACAACCCATATCAACACAAGCACCACTTGCAGGGATGAGATGAAGAACATCTTGCCTTGAAAAACATAATCTGAATTATCCAGTGTATCAAGGCATCCTTGTCTGCAACATTAACCTGAATATGAATACTGGAACNGCCTGTGAAGTGGACATTAAATGTAACAGCGGCACTCTTCAGCCATGTCAGCCTCAGTTTCTGCTATTTACATGACTCTTGTAATGTGTATGTTTCAAATGCAGTTCTATAGCATATAGCAAGACTTGTAATATGCAGTATAAAAGTCTTTATTTAGAAAAGCATATAGACAGTAACCATGCAAATATGCTTTTCTGAATAAAGTCTTTTATACTGCATATTAAGGCTTGTGAATGACTTCTAATACATTTTACTATTACCACTTTAAAGAGCACTGCAAGCAAGCTATTTAGATTTATGTGACGGTATCAGTGGTCGAAGTGTATGGACAGAGGCAGAAGTGGCGCTATGGCACACCTAGTACGCTGGATTTCAGGTTGGGGGGGTTCACATAGCCACCTACCCCTCTTCCTCGCAGGTTGCTGAAATAAAATTCCTCNTTCTCAAAGGAGCATATCCATTTTAAGTCCTACCATGAGGCAATCTTTGGCCTTTGCCTAGGGCCCCCTGATCTGGTCGGGNGAAGNTNTGCCACAAAGGACCATGGACAACTGGGCCATTGCCACTTCAAAGTTAATAGATAAGTCAGTTTTATTCCTATGAAAGTCTGTATGGAGATTCACTCCCCTCTAACACCCTTATAGAGCATAGAGTAACGTACATTTGATTCTAATATTGTTAAAGGATCCAGTCCATGTAGTAGGGAAGTTCTTTGCATTCATAATACTATGAAATAACCAAATGTTCTTTTTAAAGTTTCTGCAGTATATACCCTCCTCCTAAATGCACAAGTCACCAGTCACCCTCATTTAAAGGACAGTAATAAATTATGAGCGTGAGAAAAGAAGTGTGGCACATGATCTGTATCTCCAATTCAGTTAAAAAGGGACCTTGGCACGGTCACTGAGTAGGAGAGACAGACTGTAGTTTCTCACTAGGTTTTGGGATGACAATAACTAGGCTGCTCATGTAGTCCCTTAAGGTTTATNGCTTCCTTATCATGATAGAAGAGATTCACATGGTTATGTAAGNGAAATTACAGTTATAGGGCCTAAATGTGAGGGAGCTCCAGGTGATCATTTTTACAGAGCATTTGAGAGGACCATTCCGTGTGCATTGAGTCCTAAGGTGTCTTGATGGTTAGATCAATGTAACAGTTAATCAAATGCAGGAGCATTAAAGACAGGAGTAAACTTGCATAGAAAAAAGGGGCAAAATGCCTCAGCACAATTCAATTCAAAAAGTAATACCACATTCAGATTACCACCAAACACCCGGGTGTTTGGTGGTAATATGAACACAACCATTTTTCACACCAGTCTTTTTACCGGGTGCTCATCCTGGTTATAAAGAAGGGATATTCCCGGGTAGGACCTGGTTTACCGTAGTCTGAACGGACAGACCCGGGTTTCTGCATTCTGTACTATTGAAAAACAAAAAAAAAAAAATCCCAGTACATCAAGCAGTCTGAACGACTCAATCAAACCTTGGAAGGATCACTTCCAAAGCAAAAACCTGGCTTCAAAAAGTCAGGTTTTTACCATGGTAGTAATCTGAACATGGTATAAAAAACTACTGTATATACTTTAGTATAAGCCGACCCAGTGGTCGAAGTGGAAATTTAGAAGTGGGGGTATGGAAACATAGGAAATAATGGAAGTCAATGGAGATTTGAAATGTTTCCATTACATCAGTGGGAGAAGTGCCGGTATGTCATACCCCCGTAAACCCCCTCACTTTGAGCCCTGAGCCGACCCGAATATAAGCCGAGGCGCCTAATTTCACCTAAAAAAACCTGGGATAACTTATTGACATCATAAAGGACAATGACTGGAGTATAAGCCAAGGGGGGCACTTTCATCACAAAAAATTTGCTGAAAAACTAGGCTTATACTCGAGTATATACAGTATACCATTCTCTCTGTAAAATATATATTTTTTTAAAACATCCATTGCAACATAGGCAATGTATACAAATATGTTCCTATTATTAAGTATGGTAATGGATACCCTTGTTATACATAAAACACTTTACCTGTTTTATAAAAAATAGGAATAGATAGTGTACAATGTTATAAACAGTCAGATTCCCCAGTATGTATGTGTAACATTCTAGACCTTGTTCTAGATGTAATTTTCCTGGCAGTTCTTCCCAGTTACTGTATAAAAGAGAAGCTGCAGTAAATGTTTAATAATGGCTTGGATTTTACATGCCAGGAAGTGAACATTCTTTAGAATGATTTTAGCTACAAATTTGATTGCGTGAAATAAAACATTATATTTTATTATTTAAAGTTGTGACATTTAATTTACCGAAAAAATGCCCTGTCTAGAAGTAGAATACCTGACCAGTAATGGATTCTAATAACTCTCCTTCTACGGTCAAATTTTCATGTCTCCTTTATTACTGGCAACATTAAAAGTCAAGAGAAGCCGACACATCCTATTGCATTATTTCCAAAGGTTAAAGATATCAAAAGAAGNGTAAAAAAATGATCAGAGAGAGAGAGAGGCAAGGGAAACAGGATATTACCACAAGTTCTCCTGGATGACAGAATGAAAGTGTACCATGCTGTCTAATGCACCCTTTTATTACGGAGGTTATCTTCTCCATNATACAGGAGAAAAATGCCCTGTAAGACATGCTGTTCACTTTCTAAGTGTAGGATTCAAAATACTATTTAGCAAAAACAGCAGCTACACCACAGGCCACTACCACACTACAGTTCTGTATGGGGTAGCTGCCTAATCAAATCATGATTCACAGAGGTAAGTGCAAGTAAAAAATACAGATCTGCAATACAGCAGCATTCTATGGCCCCCTCATATTTGATTATTACAGACTTTTTGATTATTACAAATTTTTCTTATATATAAAGTTCAATGGCCCAGCACTCACGTGTCCTTAGAATGTGCTCCTGGTGCAGCTCCCTCTTTAGATTGCATCCATATTGTGTAGTAGTTGGAAGGCACTCACGGAGACTTGATAATAATAATCTCAGTTTTTTATTCCAATTGTATGCTGTCAGGCTATATACAGACAGGGATCATCCAGGCAATATCCACATATCTTTTTTAAATCCAGTCCAACGTTTCAATCGCTATTGCGATTTTCCTCAGGACTATTGTAAAGGTGATATTGCTGATAGATATTACTACCCCCAAACCAAGAAAACTTTATATATATATATATATATATATATATATATATATATATATATATTCATATTCATAGATATACATAGTTCAGGGTTGCCGACTCTTGCTGAATTTCTGGGAGACTCACAGATTTTGGCCAGTTCTCCCGGTNTTCTTGTTATACAGCGGGCTTTGCAGGAGCAGGGTTACGATAATGTGATGTGAAGTTTAGAATTACAGTACAGAAGATTTTAGGTGAACGTAAATAAGTAGATTTACAATGAAGTCAGCAGAGGAACTGTTCGATATACACATCTTGTTGTGTTTTGTACCCAGCTTTGCAAAAGCAAATGCTTAATATGCAAGAGAGTCTTGTGAATTTGTAGCAGGAGTTGTCATCAGTTGTGCTGTCTGACCCTAATTTGAAGCATTGTGAAGCAAATCTCTGATTAATTATAACAGTCAATCTAGACCATGATTTCATTTCCTCAACAGAAATCACTTAGCTGCATCATGTTTCATCAGACACAAATACAGATTTTGTCTTCCTAGCAGTGAAGGTGTTATACTAATTAACAAGTTATCACATACCTTGAAAGCTTTTGGACTGAAATGACACATTTCCAGCTTAGTGAAGAAATGACTAACTTCTAATAGCTTTTCTCGTCTATTGCTGCTATTTGCCAAAGTGCCACATTATCTTGTCAGCTCCTGTTATTGCAGACAACTCCCTTACACACTGCTACTCTCACAGCACTCAGAATCTACTTTAATATGTAGTGTGTAGATATGCTTCTGGAACATCTTTTTTACACCAGCCTTATTTAAGTCCATTCAATTATTATTTTGATGGCTAATGCTTACCTGCCAGGCTCTTTAAAGACTGCCTGCTGGTGTAATGTACCCCTCCTGTCTGTATGCTATATCTTTCCCCAATGTCTTACAATAGATATTTAATATACACCTTGCATTTCTGCCAACATAGTTAAATGAGGTCAAACTAGAGTAAATATCCATTTGTGTTTTTTCATTCATTAAAAAGCCGGCATAGTAGCGCCTGCCGTAACTATGCGCGGCTATAGTAAAAATAATGTGAAGGAGTTTTTTAATGTTGAGTCTTGGTAAAAATGGTAAAAAATGGTAAAAAAAAATGTACAAAATCACAAAACATTTTTTTCCAACAATATTTTTTATTATTTTGNCCTGGGTTTGGTCTGGGCCGGGGCAAGGACTTATTTGTTCTGTTATTGGCCTACCATATGTTGGGAGGTATAGCTTATTATAGATAGTGGCATTTAATTGGAGTGACCTGGGCTGGAAATTAGGGTTTATATGNGGTTATGCCATNCTGTCACTTCTCCCACTGGTGTAATTGTAAAAATATAAATCTCCATTCACTTCTATTGCTTCCATACCAGCACTTCTATAGTTATACTACCACTGGGACTGGCATTATAAGATGGTAAAATGTAGTTCCATAGAATTTACCATACACCTTGCATAAATTACAGACTCTACATATACTAAGAAGTTTGTCTTACTTTTGTGTATTCATTTGGAGCGTGGATGCTTTTGCACACCTTGCTTTTGTGTGTGTCATTCAGAGAACGTTATGAAGCCTATTGCTGCAAAAAGTCCCCCTNTCTAAATAAATGGTTACCATGGGCATTAAGGAATGTCTGCATTGTGTCTGGCAAATCTGGTTTTTACTGAATCGTCAGGGATCCCACTGTATGAAAACTGGAGGTCTAGATCAAGTCCATTATTTTCGTGGCACTTTCATGACAACTGACTTATCAGTAAGTGCCCCTGCCATGACACGCTATTAAAATGAGCTGACACGCTCTATAACAGCTGCTCCGATTAGGACAGCATATTTCTGGTGGCACTTGAGTGGGCATTATCAGATGTCACAGGATATACATTTCTCCCAAACATAGCACAGAATGCTAAGTGAACTCAGATTCTAATGGATAAACTGCTACCTCATGAAATGGATTTTGACTTCATGTAATGGAGAGTGACACTAAAAAAGTAGTAATGAAGAAGTGTACTACTGAAACAGCACTTATGGAACTTTTAAAGATATCCACCAAATACTAAATATAATAATGCAATTCGGTAGTCATTTTTACTCATTTATTTTTAATGCAATACATTTTAGAATAAAGAACTTCTGAGCCATGCAAGCAAATCTGATTTACTCAAAGGGGTATGAAATAANAAATAAGTCTTTTTTTGAAAATCATTTTTGTATAATGTCAGNACCGCTTTTCCTGGGGAAGACTGATATGTTTTTAGGGTGGTAAGAGGTCCCATGGCCAACACATCTCATCAAGTTCAGCACAATTTTCTGGGGATTTAAGAAAATATTTGGCAAAGTCTTCCCTGTTAAATCCCCATCCTTAATACTTGCATCCCCACAACTCTCTGCCTTCTGGAAATATCATGCACCAGGGACACCCAGAACGGACATTTTGTGAGGTCATTAATGATCTTGCAATTATTACAGATATATGTGCTTTGTAATGCCATCACGCCACAAGTCATGTGTTCCTAAGCCCCTGAGAACTTAACACTGTTCCTGTTGATAAAGGGATTAAATAGGCAAATACTCATATCTACAGGAACCTTCAGGTTTGCTGAAAGCAGGCTATAATTTAAAGTTCAGCNAAACAGGTTGTGCCATAAAAATTAGACACTTTTTAAAGATTTGAAATAGCAAAATATTCGAAAATCAAATAAAAAAATGTTCATTCTTGAGGAAAATACATAGATGTGATGAAGCCTATGAAGCATCCCGCAGTGTTTAAGTTATTATGTCGACTAACATGAAGTGAAGGTGACTGCGTCCTCTGAGTCAGCTGTTTAATCTAAATGAAAAACAAAGGAGTTCTGTTCACACTTATTGGCTCCTCATTTACTTAAATAAAGACAGACCTGTTACAAAGCCAGGATATCAAGCAATTAGTTTGTAACAGCAGGGNGCTAAAAACTCAAAGGGCTTGTCAATACTATTTAGCAATCTACTAACTGCATCAATATGTTTATTTATTGGTGAGCAGGTGATTATAGGAAACCACTATTCCATGAAGTAGTGGTAATCGGAGACAAAGTATTGTTTTTCCACCTTTTAAAACACACAAAGCTAGTGAACCCCACAAATAAACAAAGAGCCATATTTCTGGGGAAAAATCTCTCGCTCATGCCAGTATGTGAGAACAAAACCTTCTATTACTTCTGTTTTAGGGGAAGCTTCTGACATTGTTTCTTATAGTGGCTCTTTCATCTTAAAAGCTTCCGTTTTAGTCCAGAAAGATAAACTAAAGTTTCTAAACATAACTATTCTGCCATNGAATAAATAACTTGCCTGTCATTCTCAATATAATTTACTTTTAACATCATCAAGTCTGCATCAGTGCAGGTAGACCAATGCTCGTATATATAATAGTTTGTGATAATAGTTATTAAGAATTTGACTGGATCCTGCCTGATAGACATGGAATATGTTGATGTAAAAGAATGCTCCTAAAGCTGGTCACACACAAGACGATTATTGGCCCAATTCCACAATTATTGTTGAATTGGGCTAAAGAATTGTTCTAGTTTGTGGCCAAAATGTTTGAAAAAAATTTGCTGAAACAGCAATTAAATTCTAGGGTACAATAACCTAAACAATCTGAATGTTATTCAGAAAAGAAAATCCTACCCAGCACAGGCTCTAGCACAGGCTTCAGAAGAGAGAAGAGAAAGTTCTTCCCTCTGCTGAAGTGGAGGGTAGACCGCTGGGCACTAACTAGAACGATGATCATTGTATCCTTACTTCTGAGTCACAGTAACAGCAATAATCAGTTCTGCTTGCACAGCCAATCCTGGTCTGGTCTGAGACACTCTCTTTAAATCCTGTTTGCTGCTGATATCGTTGCCAGAACATCTTGATTCGTCAAGGAGCCTGTTTCCTGTTGCTGATCATCTGCTCCAGNTGATCGTGTTTCCAGGGAGTTCTCTGATGTAATCTCAGCTCCTGCTTCTAGGCTGCAAAGCTCCAGAGTAACTTGTCAGCACAGCCTCTCTTTTACCTGCTGGTCTGCAGCCTTGCCTCTGTTACCTTTGAGACCACCCTGCATGAGCTGTTATTGTTACCTGAGCCCTGGAATCAGCATCAGGTAAGCTATTTCTGCCAAGCATTAACTCTTATCTGCCAAGCATTAACCNTTATCTGCCAAGTATTAACTCTTGCCTGCCAAGTATTAACTCTTGTCTGCCAAGCACCTGCTCTTGACTGCACCTCTCCGGTATTAGTCCAATACTTGACTGGCTTGCAGCCATGGATTCAGACATAGCTTAGTCTACCGCTGCAGAGTATTTTTAGCAGTGGAGGGTCAGGTAATGTCTGTGGGAAGGATTGGAGGATAGGAATTTTATGGTTAGGCTGCGGTACGTGATGGAGTACAGAAGGGGAAGGTAAGGGGAACATTAGTATTAGTATTAGTCTGAGGAGAGGAAGTTGTGCCATAGTACTAAAGTGCAAACACATTATGAGATAAGATCCCAGGCAATGGTGAAGTGCTGTGTAATAATTTAAATGCAAATGTTTTCCCATTATATATGATGTTGAAAATGTAGGTTATTATGGCAATTAATTCAGGCATTAGATTAATTGTAAATATACATGTACCAGTATATGGAAAACATTTACAAATGGTTATATTTGGAGGTGTCTCCAAACAGCCCAAACCAGGGGTCGAAGTGGGGGGGTATACGGGGGTATGACATACCGGCACTTCTCCCACTGATGTAATCTCCATTGACTTCCATTATTTTCTGTGTTTTCATACCCCCACTTCTGAATGTCCATACCTCCACTTCTAAATTTCCACTTCGACCACTGGCCCAAACCATATTCCTATATGTGTCCAGCAATTGGCCACACAGTAATTACAGCTTTAAGGGAGTTAACTGCTCATAACTACAAGCACAAATGAAAGTAAAAAAAAGTAATTTACGGTCATTAACATTATAACGTCTAACAATAGAGGTTAATGAACCAGTTCCAGATGTTTTAAAATAATCCAGCTGAAACCCATAGGTCACCTTGCTGTGCAGCCCGGTGAATTCAGAAGAATATAAAGCTGAGCAAGTCAGCATATGTTGTTGTCTGAGTGAATGCTTCTTGAAATAGAGTTATTATTTGCTGAATATGTGTGTGCACCATAGCAATATGCTACACACTGTAGCAGAACCTGTCTCCACTCTACCACGGATAGTTACCATATGGTGGAAGTAAACATATTCTTAATGAAGCCACTGCAGATTTAACAATGAATCCATCTTAACAAGAGAGCTACTAAATGAGGGAGATATGCACTAGGGATCACATAATGCAATCCTGTGTGATAAGCACAATGCAAGNGGGAAGAAAAGCACCAAAGTCAACCTTGGAAAGGTCATGCAACTAATCTCCCGTTAATAGAGACATATTTTATAGCTTGTTACAGTGAACAACAAACAACATGTAACCTTCTCAAAGAACCATTTCTAAATGTGTATGTGCATCTTCCTTTAACGACTTGTTAGGTGAGATGATTTGAAGTTATAACACATTTAAATATATGGGAATAATGGTCCCCCAAATGAATGGGTTGCAGCTAACTCAGGGTCAGTTCACTGCCAGTGCTATGTTAAAATGATGCAAATGTCACCCAGTAAGTCAATGCACCATGAACAGATGCAGGGGCAGGCTGGTGTGGGTGCCAGGGTGCCAAATGGNACCCAGGCTGGCCACATAATTTGTGGTTCAAGGCCATCGGTTACATATGGGTCACTGCTATGGGCTTGCACCCCAGGCCAAAATTTGCCAGCCTGCCCCAGAACAGATGGAATAGGAAAGAACAAGAAATTGCAAAAGATACTAGGATTATGTGCGGGAAAAGTACAGAGGAGGTTGGTCACTAAGAGGAAAGGTCTAGGAAAGAAAGAGGNGTTTGCTAGGAGAGACAGGGAAAGGAAGCCCGCGGAGTCAGAGAAGAAAGACTAGTGAGGCGGAGGAGGAA
>JABWIB010000566.1:82436-97372 GCA_016617825.1 Platyplectrum ornatum | reverse complement strand
CACATTATCTGATGTATGCACTTTAACACATATATATTTATATACCAGATCAGGGAAATATGGAAAATGATGTTTTTAACCCAAATAGAACAAGTTATTTTCATGTGCTTCAGACTCATATTTCATCCACTATACCCAACCCATGAATCTACGAAGTATTACATTCCTAGCCTGGACTTATAATCAATAAATTGATTTCATAAGTGCCATTATACACATGTTGTTATTTGCAATGTAACCCTGAGAGTGCTGCATCCANTCACTGCAGAGATGATCATGATTTTTATACTTCATTTAAATGTATTTAACTTTAATTTAACTTTTATTGTTTCTTTATTACTCCATATTCTGTTATGGCTTATTTATAGACAATGGACCTGATGAGAGATGATGTTTCCAACCTCAAGTCAAAATAACAGTGTAAATTTAACACTGGTCAGTATCTGTGTCCAAAATGCAAACATTTGTCCATGTGTAACTTTNCGCTCGTACCTTGAAGTCTGGATTTGGTCCATATTCATGACTTCCACGGTGCTTATCTGAAATACATGAACATGAGGCATATGTAGTATGAGGGCACACATTGGGGGTGTATACGGGGGTATGCCATACCGGCACTTCTCCCACTGATGTAACTGAAATACTACAGATCTCTATTGACTTCTATTATATATTCGACCACTGGTTCAGATTGCGAGAAAATCCTTGGAATTTCGGGCAACCCGGGAAGTTTTCTGAAATTCCTGGTTTTTGGTGGTAATCTGAACACAGCATTTGTAACTTTTCCAATTTAAAGTAATTCTCTTTATTAAATTCCAAGAGATTTACTTTATTGTAAATTGTATGAAAATGGCTTATGCAGCAAGTGAATGGAAGGTCAGAAGGCAACAGTCTAGCATGTTACACAAAATATTTGTACTGACGGCAGTTATCATCTATTATATATAAGACTATTTATAGATCTGTTGTTCACCTTCTCTGTATGTCCTCAATGTCCCTAGGGTATGCATATTTCTTAGCACTTTTTTAAAGATTGACGAATTCTTCTTCAANGAATATGTCCCAAGCTGTTGTACAGGAAAGTTATGATTGTAATGGTAATGATTGTGTGGAATATTTGAGAAACATGGCCTATTGTTCTGTTCGGAATGNGTTTTCCTTACCTGGACAGCTGCCCAGCTGCATATTTTGAACATGCATTTGTTTTATATAGTGGTGTCACCGCAGTACGTACTGAGATTTGTTCGTGTGAATAATCTTGTGTATTAAGTATGGACTGTGATTAAATGGGCATGAGGCCAATGGGTATATATACAATCCCCTCCTCTTTCCCATATAACTGATCTATACAGTACAAAAAACTGAATTATGAAATCTTAGGTAACCCTTAAATCATAGGAAACACCAGTTATTAAATGAAATGTGAAGGCNCCTTCAACCAATGTTTATTTAGTTGTATCTAGGCAAAAAGTTTTAATGCTTATATGAATACATTTTCTGTTTTTGTTTTTTTTTGGAATTTGGGCCTAAATTTACTGAGCGGAGAGATTGCAGTGAGATTAAAAAGTGTGCAATGTGAAACAGCGTGAATCTGATTGGTGCTATGGGCATCCCCACTTTCCAATGACCTTCCAGAGTATTATTTGTTTAATATTAAAAATCAGTGATGTGAAAAATGTTGTGGGTGATCCACTATACTATGTGACCGTGACAGGTTAAAGCCCTGTTTCAATGTGCATACCTCCCAACTGTCTCACATTCAGAGGGACAGTGCTGCTTTTTGCGAGACTGGCCAGCCGTCCCGCCTGCATAGCTGTTTGTCCCGATAGACAAACTGCTGAACATCATCGTAATACACAGTAGTTTGTTCCCTTATCATCTGCGGCNTCAAAGGGGGTGTGACCTGGGTGGGGCTGGGGCGTGTTCTGGGCGGGACGGGCAGAGTTTGGGTGGACTGGGGCAGAGTTTGAGCGGGATGGGGCAGGGCCAAGGTATGCAAAATGTTGGGTGGTGCGAATGTGGCAGGGCCCGAGTATGGATGGTTGTGGTGATGGGCCATGTGGGCCGGTGTAAAATGTGAGGTTGAACCATGTGCTGGTGTAGGTTGACAGNTTACAGGGAAGGGGAAGCATCTGCCATGGGGACTCTGTTCAGGGCCCCAATGCAGCTGAACCCATTGCACCCCCAGTGAATACACAAATGTGTCTGATCCTACAACAGTAATCTGGCTGTGTGCAAGGATAAGAAAACAGTGAACGTCTTTAGTGTGTTACAATATTCTACATTGTTCATTATTACGGCTGCATGAATGCAGTGAACTTCTTAATACTTACAAGGTTTAAAAACGTTAAGATTTACTTTGGAATGTAATATTGGAATGTAAATCCTTGTGCTGCTGCCTTAGATTAACTTTTTAAATAATGTATGAAAGTAATAAAANAGCAATTTTATAAATCCTTTATCTTAGCTAATGAAAACCACTAAAGTTATAGAGTTAACACTTTAATGCGCCTTTCCTATATAGTGTTGTCCATCTCACAGTTTAATGCACCTGTCCTATATAGTGTGTTTTCCACCTAACACTTTAATGCACCTTCCCTGTGTAGTGTTTTCCATGTAACACTTTAATGCACCTTTCCTATATAGCCTAGTCCATCTTACAATTTAATGTACCTTTCCTATATAGTGTGTTGTCCATCTCACACTTTAATGCACCTTCCCTGTGTAGTGTGTTTTCCATCTCACACTTTAGTGCATCTTTCCTTGTGTAGTGTTTTCCATCTCTTATTCTATATATTCTGTACAAGCACATCTGGTGCATGCATGCACACCGGTTCAAGCGTACTTGTGGAAGTGTGGGGAAAACATGCCTGCGGCCCATTGATATAGATTCTAAGATCACTCAGACAGTGGTCGCACGGGTCACTGCCCCCCCCTCAAATGGTTTAAAAACGAAAGAGTGGGGTGACATAATGCAGGATCCGGGCCATAATGTTTAAGCACACCCATTGTCCCATAATTGTATATTGCATACTAGTTCACATAACCTCAGCTTGGTTTAGTAAAAAAAAATTACTATTTATAAATATGAGAAAATCAACCAAATGATAGTATGTCCGTCGATATCTAATATACAAATGTGTCTCTGTCTAACTGTTCATCGCCTAATGTGCAGCCCATACAAAACATTCCCAGGAAGTGAGAGACCCAGGCCTCCAGCCTGAACCTGTGGCTACTAATCTGTATTTATATATGGTAGAGGCAAGTGCCATCCTTAATTATCTGAACATGCACNTGGAATTTGTTGAGCCCTTTGATAACATAGTTCTAGCCATGTAATACATATTGCAGTATGGAAATATACTTCAACCAGACTTTCTATAATGGTTGAGTTCTGTTCAATAATTCAGGCTATTGTACTGCATTCCTGATTCCGCAGAAACCCATAGGTAGGTCAATTAACAGTAAGNAATGACATAGCAGCACATAAATTGTACTCCTGCTGCGCTGACCTCTTGCTCGGAGATGAACTTTGCATTGTGATGAGTTGAAATTTGAAACTACAATTCTATGTGAAAGGATACCCTGTCATTTCCAATTACCATCTTCCTCCACCACTCATTAGTAGCATAAATGGAATCCATCTGAATGGTGTATATCCACCTACTAATATCTGAATATAACATGACAAGGTAGAAGCACAAATCACAGGCCTGGTGCCTGTTATAATCACTTTCACATGCAGGTGCTTGTTCCTGCAGATATATCCAGGGGATAGTCTCAGGAAGCAGTTTAGTAAATAAAGTATGTCGTGTGCCATGTGTTTGCCATTCTTATGACAAAACTGTAATAACTGCATTTGTTTTACTGTACAGGTTTTTATACTGTTTTATTGGCTTAATGATGATACTTAAATATCTGTTTATATGGTCTAAGGGGTATATCAGATTTGAGCTTACATTCTCCAGTATGTAAAATGAAACTGAGAAGCTCGAATCTGATTGGTTGCTATGGGCAACTTCCCCACTTTTCAATTCCCCAGCAAATTCCCTGCTTAGAAAATTTACCCCTAAGGGTAGTAAGTAGTAAAATCAAACTGAAAAAAGTAAGGGATCCATATTAATGCATTGTTTTATCAATAGTATTGAGTTTTGATTTTTATATTGCTATACTGAATCTCTGTATGTTGCATACATGTTTGTGTGAAGGTTAATGCTTATTATTAAATGATGTACTCTACTTAAATAAAAACATGATTTATAAGATGACAAACACACAAATCATAGAAATATAAAGAGAGTTACTAGGCACTTATCCCAACCATCCTGTTACAAAGCCCACAGAATGGACCACTGCCAGATTATCCCCATAGCTATGTAAGGTCAACCATCCAGTCATATTACAAAATATTTCCAGTGCTTGCTTTTGCACTTGCATGGAAAACATGATTCTAAGTGGCAGTGAAGGCAGGAAAGTTATAGGATGGGATCTTATCATTAGGCGGGACATGTTTTTAATTGGATACGTCTTGTATAAGTGATAATAAAAAAGATCAGTGGTATAACCGCAGGTGGAAGCTGTACATGGAAAGGTCTGTTTGCTAGTCAGACACTATTTCCCATGATGATGTCCTTACTGGGGATTGTAATAGTGTCATTTTTTCTATATTAAATACAAATACAAGTAATAAATAAACAGCAGGAAAATAATATTTAGTCTGAAAAGCATCTGAGATTGAGAATGAGAAAAGCTGCAGACAACTTGTATATTCATTGGAAATGCCAATGATAACTGGAATGCCTCCTCCTAGTATGCCTTACCTTTACCAATGTCTTCACTCGCCTACTGACTTGATGGGGGTTTTTTTTTACATTTTCACACAAGAGTTTCACCAGCTGTATTATTGCAGTCTCTAACTTTGTGATTTTTTTTTCTGATCTGTTCTAATTACTGTTTTCGGTTCATGCTGAAACTATATTAAATTACTTGGTTGTTTACAAAATAAAATTAATTACAGTACTCACACGGGTACATTCATATGACTTGTATGTTGCGTGTACAGAATCTCAGTAATGCATTGTACAATTTGCAATGCAAAACTACTTGCAAATACATCTTGTTCTTTAATGACTTCTTTGCTGTATATATATATATATATATATATATATATATATACTAATTTTATATTTCCTTCTTAGGTTACTGTAATTAGGGTCTAAGTAAGTAACATTATAATGTAAAGCCAATGATTGCTTATCTATGTCTAGACAAGGCTTGAAATGAGTTCTTAAGTGATATGAAACAAATGGAGGAAAACGGGTGGTGATTTATACAAGTTGGTAGGCAAATTTTGCTTTATAAAAACAGTGTATTAACTCTGCATATAAAGGATAAAAATAAGTTAACCCTATCACAGTGATTCCCAAATTTTCTTGAGTCGAGGCACCCATAGGGTCTCCGCAATTTTTCACGGCACCCCTAAGACAAAATAATTTCCAATTTTTACGTTTTTGAGTCAAAATCATGTAATAACTATTTAGGACAGAAATGACATCAAATCCTGTGTAGCTCCTAAACAAGATGTAAAATTACACTTATAAGTAACACTAGAAAAGTGGCAAAGTGCCAGAAAAAACATTCTGTGGCACCCCAATGAGATCGATGTGGCACCCCTGGGAGCCTAGGCACACAGATTGGGAACCACTGCCCTATCTGAAATTCAACATGGTTTTGCTCAGATGTAAATTTCCACCTTCCACCCCTTTTTTCACACCTTAATTCAGTCCTTAGTGCTTGCTTTCAAAACATTAATCATTGGATACCAAAATAATGAGGGAAAAAGTCATTTTCTTTTATCTGTGGTTGTGATTTAGATGCTTGCAATATTGATTATTAACTTGTTCTTTTTTCTTTTTCTTTTCTCCCATTGGGCTTCGAATCATCATTCGTCTTATTCTTGCTGAAACATGGATTATGTATTGTTTTCTAGAAAACCACCAAAGGTAAGTATTTTTACTTTCACAATCTTATTCTCTGGTTTTCTCTCAATTAAAACACAATTACAGTAAGTCATTTCAAATGGTCTGATACATCTTTGGCAGAACTCTGGAGATAAGGTCATACTCCCTTATCCTGTCCACTCCCATACATAAATATATGAGGGTGGAATTCATACCAATAAGCAGAAATATTGCACATTAGTATTTATCTGTGTAAGTATAATTCAGTAAAGCATTAGCAATGTAATTGTACTGAATGTAAATCCCCAGCAAACATTCCTGTGGTCAAATATTTCTGAAAGACATGAAATACATTAAAGTGCATCTGTTCATGTGGGTGTTTCCAATGTCATCCACCCACTTGCCTTTTTATTGCTGTCAGGTACATGGAGTCATAATTTTCTATACATATCTTTCCGCTTGCAGCGAATATTAAACTGAAGAGGCGAGTGAATAAAGGTGACTTTTTTAATGAATGAATGTGGTTTTGGCAGTGTAAGGCTAATTGTATGAAACTGGTTTCCATACAATCATATTTTCTTTATGATATGACTACACACAGTATGTACAGGTTTAGACTTGATGGTTGAGGAAAAAGCATTTAAATTATATAGTATGGGATGGGCTGAGGACTTGTCATAAGGATCTTTTCCAAACAACACCAGCATTAAGTAGATCAGGGTTGCTGACTTAGATCCTCCTTCCTGGAAGAAACCAAGAGTATGAGGGTGGTGGTGGAGTATGCAGTTTGCATAAATACTCTTGGTTGGCTGCTGCCATTTAAATTTGTGTTTTTAAACAAAAATAAATATTTAATAGATCATTTAAACTAAGTAGATCCTTTATACAAACAAAAACTCCATGGGCGAAATTTACTAATCTGCGGGATTGGAAAAGTGGGGATGTTGCCCATAGCAACCAATCAGATCCAGTATGTAAAATGAAACCAAGAGCTTAAATGTGATTGGTTGCTATTGGCAACATCCCCAGTTTTCCAATCCCATTGTTTAGTAATTGTAGGCCCATATGTCATGCTAAGGAACCTATATTTACGGAGTACAACAGCTGCCTTTCCTAACTTTTAAGTGCCATAGTTTCCTGGTGTCATGGATACCATTAGTTAGTGTCAGATAAGCGCTTGACCTATTTGTTTCTTCATTGCTTTGCCTCATGTTGATCTTAAATGTGTATGCTTGTTTACATTGAAGCTNTATATGCTATAAATAATCATTCACTATCAGCCTTTTAGGAACAACCCGGTGTTCCATGAAATGTTGACTTCAATCAGCAAGTGGTCAAAAGACAATATAAGTACAGAGTGGTATTATTACGTGGAATAAGACCCAGAGAGGCCTATGTTAGCTGTAAGATTGTCATTGTTCTCTTTATTTAGTATTATGGATAAGAAATAGAATTTACTATTTTCTTCCATCTCAAACCATTACCAAACACATCCAGCCATATTGGGCTTCATTACTTGACGCTCTCAAGCTCATCGCATAGAACAGTTCAGTAGTTTGACCTGCCAAATGACTGGAATGGGCTATATTCAGACAAAACAGATAAATGTGCTATAGATCCAGTTGCATTTTACTAGATTGTAAACACAGTCTTTAATAATAATTGTCTATTGTACAAAGGAAGTACGAAATCTATATAAATATATACATATATAAAATTTATGAGGGGGGGACGGATAAAGAAGCATTACAATAAAAAATAGAATAATTTCTTTTTATGCATTTTTCATTTTATTATTCATGTTATAATTTATAATCATTTATAAATGTTTTATACTCATACACTAGTAAAATAAGACTCTTTCATTTTATTTAGCTTCTTTCTTTCTTTTTTCTCTGTCTCACACAAGTGTAAAACATGTTCAATATTATATATAAAGTCCTTGCTGGCTAGACTAAATGTATTATTAAGTGAAATTTGTATCTTTTCAAAACAAAGACTGGTTAAAATAATGTGACACTATGTTTATTGTATCCATTAATATTTTCGCTTTTGCCACTCTTCCTTAGTTATTTTATACACCAATGGGATTCGCAAAGCAGGATTTGTAATTTGACTGGGATTTGTATATTCATTTACTAGAGATGCTTTTAAAAACACAACTGAAACACATTAACAAGTCACTAATGTTTTAGTGGGAGATTGGAGAAGACNCAGAATGTTTTTAGATTATCATACATTAAGAATCCATTTACTAATGCAGGTCAAATACATTACTGGCATTAAAGGAGCAGTGCTTAGGAGTGTATAAATATTTATGCTCCAAAACCTGGAGATACACATTTTATTTGCTTGCTGCATCAGATCACATGTTTAAAATCCAATAACAAGCATTTGGTAACTTGGGCTATATTTTTTTCATGAGAGCATTAGAGGACACTACATCGGAGCGAATCCAGACTTTGACAAGTAGGCACTTTCCAAGTGGCCACTTTTGCAAAATGGTCATGTATCCAAGTGACCAGATCAGAACGCAAATCTGCTTGATCCAAACCTCTGACCTTTAACCCTTCCAATACCTTTTGCCAGGCACTGCTGTGCTTAAAGAAGGAGGGTTTTAGAGTTGATTTGTAAGGCCAATCAGTTCAGGCTCCTGGGCCTCCCATGCTAAGCAGGGAGATTGGAAAATGGGGATGTTGCCCATAGCAACCAATTAGATTCAGGCTCTCAGTTTTATTTTACATACTGGAGAAAGTGAGTTCAAATCGGATTGGTTGCTATGGGTAACATGCCCATAGCAACCAATCTCCCTACTTACTAAATTTAGGCCCTGATCCATTAACGTGCCGCTGGAAGTAAACATGTTACTAGCCTTCAGATATGTGAATTCGTTAAGATGTTAATACTGACACAGGTGCCCCTGAAAACGCACTTAGCCCTTCCCCAACTTATCCTTTTCACCCTCCCCACAATGTCTCCTCCTCCTCCTCCCTTTTAGCCTATAAGATCTCACAAGCAGGGTGCTCCCCCAGATGTGTTCTGCCTCAGTCCGGCCCCATCTCTTTCCCTCTTCTATCTCCCATGTCATTATACTATATTGTACCCAACCCTATATGTTATTACTCTGTACCCTCACGCTAGGTGTGTATTGTATGTAGGTTATTACAGTGTAGCCCCATGCTATGTCTGTATTGCATTCCCTACTGTACGGCTCTGCAGGAACTATGTGGCGCCTTATATATAAACAGTAATCAATCATCAATATTTAGTTTTATAGACTATATTCTATAGACAGTTTACTCTTAAATGTTATTGCTGTAAACATAAGCAAAGACAGAAATGTAAAACTGTACCAATCTTTTCAGGACTCTTATAAAAGGCATATGTGTCTCCTTTACTTTTCAGGGTATTTACAAATGATGTTTGGATACATGTGTACACAGCTTGGTAACATAAAGAACATGTACAATTCTGGATATATATATACTCTATATAAATATTACTGTTTTGTTGCAGACATGTCATTGTTACATGACTGCTATACGTAGTGTTACCTTAAACACCTTTCCTAACTGTGTAATGTCTCTTTTTTTTTACTTACTTACTTACAGAGTCCAGAAATCCACAGTATGCAAATTCACAGCATTTAGCAATCCGCATGTTGATACCTAACCACTACGCCGTCATTTGGCACACCCTCATTGTATTATCTTTATAGTTTTTCCCTCACACATATCAGACGTTCTTTCCACTACATGTCCCATGCTGCTCTACTGTTAGAAATTGTTCCGGGATGGAACTCTGGATCAAAGAATCTTTATCTTTACCGGGAACACAGAGCTCGCACAGAAGCTGCCATTTTCCAATCCTTGTGATCAGGCTGTGTGCTAGAAATAGGCACTTAACCATTATAACAACTGTATGCTTATGTGTTTTTGGGGATACTATTTTCCGGGATTACAAGTCGGCTAAAATTGATATTTATTGATTTCCTCTTTTTTCCTGAAATGACTCAGTCAATGGTTCTGCATGGTTAATAGTACAGGATCTGCACTGTGTTTTATTAACTCTCCCTCTGCTGACCTGACCATGCCCTGTAAGAAGAGGAAACCAGAGACATTGGACCTGATTCAGACCGGTGCACTCGCCATGTGCAGATTGGACATTTAAAGCACGGATGTGGGTGCAAAGCCCACATCCACACCCTTTCGCATACTGCACATTTAAATGAGATAAGGGGTGTTCCTAGCCGTTCTCTCATTTAAATATCTGTGTTTTCTGAGGATTAGCCCTGTTAATTAGATCCCAACTTGCACCATGTCCTGACGGCTGCTCGCTGCAGGCCGCCTTTT
This sequence comes from Platyplectrum ornatum, assembly GCA_016617825.1. Classification (NCBI taxonomy): domain Eukaryota; kingdom Metazoa; phylum Chordata; class Amphibia; order Anura; family Limnodynastidae; genus Platyplectrum; species Platyplectrum ornatum. The sequence goes on along the minus strand of JABWIB010000566.1, from coordinate 87,060 downwards.
ACTCTGGATCACATCCACTATACCAAGTCTGACCTCAAGGGTTAATGAATCTTCCCCTGCTGAGATGGGACATTCTCCCTGGAGTTGTACAGGTATCAGATAAACCACACAGACTATAATTTAGGGATAGTGCTTTAAACCTGGCAGGTGCGCATTTAATAGAGTGAACACACATACAGTAACGGTGTCCGACGCTTATCATCAGAAATGTATTTTAATCAATTAAGTAAATTATTAAATAATTTTATTAAATATGAGGGGTACCAGGAAATTGCTGTAGCAGGACCCAGAATTTCTCTTGTAGAAGCATGCAGCTCTGAATAGCACGCAGTTGAGACGGATATGCAATGTGTCAGGCTCCTCTGCAGTGAAATGCGAGCTCAGAGGCTTCGACTTTTATAGCCAGAACCTATGCGCTGTGTGCAGCAGCTCTCGCTACACATAAGAGCCGGCATAAGTAGTATGCCGGCTTTTATGAATGACTACTTATATTGGCTTTTATGTGCATCATGCACTCCTGCACTGTCCAGGGAAAAATTACCTGCTTCTATCCCCTCCATGCAACTTACACCATGTCAGGGCTAATCCCTTGGAAAACTGTATATTTAAATGGGTGAGGAACGCCCCTTTTCTCATTTAAATAATGCAGATGCGCCAACATCCATGTTTGAAATCTGCACATGCAGTGCCCATAGCAACCACTTAGATTCCAGTTGACATTCTCTAGTAGAGTGGAATCTGATTGGTTGCTATGGGCAACATCTCCATGTTGCCCTTTTTTTTGTCCTAGAGTCAAATAACATGCAAAAAATTAATTTAAATAGCAGTCTGTCATTGTGATGCCAGTATGACTTTGTGTCCACAAGCGCTGTCAGGTTGTGGCACATGTGAACCAAAATGCCTTGTCATGTCCTGGCTCAGGTCTGTTGCCAACTGTTTTCCACTAAAAAAAATGTAAAACATCAGTTGAATTAAGCACAAAACAAAACACTAAACATAACACAACGTTGAAATTAAATCACCAGAGTCACTTCGTTGGTCTTGGTTTATTATTTCCCATTATCAAATGCTCTTTCAGAGTTTCATTTATAAAACTCTATGGGATCAATTCAATTTGGCTTTGCACTGTATATTCTCCCTTACCCAAACAGCGTAAGAGAGAAAAGTTGCGTCTGTTTAGCACGCGGCTCATAGTGCCGTGTATAAAAAGACGCAATGTGTGCTGTGCCATAATAGATGGGAAAAAGCACAAGACCAGCTTTTTCCCACACATTGAATCAGCCCCTATGAATTATGGCTTTGTGGTTCAAGTGCTGGGTACAAAGCGCAGGGAAATCTTTTTTTTATTTATGACTTATATCTTATTGTATGGTGTCTGATACCAGTTTTTCACTGATATTGGTGTCTTTGGTAACTTTGAAGTATAAAGTCCTAAAAAGTTCTTACTAAGAAACATGGAAGAGCGTTACAGCAATAATGTAGTGCTATTCAACAACCGTCATGCACATGAACATAATACCTACATGTGTCGGTGTCTGTATTTAGGCTTTGCCCCTGTTTGCTTTTGCATTCATAAGAAAGCATGCTTTGTTAAAACTTTTGTGTTTCTCAAAGTAGTGCTCTGACCCTTCATGAGCAAACAGTCTGATAAACCATTACCTAGAGAAGCAGAAAGCTATTGCTGGTCTGAGAGCATATGTAACACATATTTACTTAAATCCTTCTGGAATTTCGTGGGATTAGCCAGATTCTTTCAGCAGCTGCTTCATTATCAAACATAAGGGCAGGGACAACAGAAATCATTTTCTCCTTTCAGAAAGCAAATATATGACCTATAATTATTTGCTGATCTGTTTGTCTGTCTTTGTATAGTCTATAAATGGAATAGCANAGATTTCAAGCCTCTCTGTATATTAAAGCAGTACCACCAAGTTACACATCCCAAAGTTATAGTATGCTTTAAACAGAAAAAGATACTGCAGCCGATCCAGAGTTGAGAAGATGATCTGATATTTCTCAGAGCGATTACTGTGTATGCTCAGAAATATGATTTAAAGCACTCAATCATAAGCATTGCACATCTGAGTGCAACTCTACCTGCAGCAGCCTTTTATTGAAGTCCGTGTTGAGATAGAAAAGAGGTAGTGAGAGGGCTTGCCCAAGCTAGTGCAACCCATTCATATCTAAATTCTCCCTGCATGCAAACACTGACATTCATTTTACCTCCCCTGCAATTCAACATGGTTTTTCCCACTCTTGAAAAATCNTTCGATTGGNNCAATTTATCNTATAGTGTATNGCCAGCTTTAGTCCAGATTGCTGACCTTCCGCTACTGGAATGTGGCATTATAGAGGGTCAAAAATCCCAGTATTATTTTTTTCATAGTTTTTATTAAAAATGTAAAATACTGAACCGCACCTGCCCTTGAAAATATGCCTTTGTACAAATGCAGACCCCTTGGAATTCCTAATGTTTCTATTTTGCATCTTTTGTCTCTTTCCCCTGTGCAGGGTTTAGGTATGCAGATTTTTCAGTGCACACCACATAATAGTGTTCATGTACTAGCACTAGTACATGGGCTAGGTATTGTAAGATACCAGTACCATACATGTTATGGGAATAAATGGACTGTAAACTGTTGTGCTTGGAAAGCTTTCAGCTATGCCAGTCACATGCTTGTGCTTTTTATAGCTTGATTCGACAGAATGCATTTAGCCATGAATTTCCCAAAGGCGTCCTCTACTCACTCATTCGCAATCCCCCTGCTTGCTGTTATGCTATTTTTTNATCTCGCTTTTCTGAGTCATATTTTAGCTGCCAGACCCAATAGTCATGCTGTGCCACAAACGTTTCCAAGTCCTGTGTGGTCGCACCAGCCAGTGGATTAGTCAAGGCTAAATGTTTTGGTTTGACAATACTTGTCACATTTTTACCTTGTTCTTTTCCTGGTCTGTTTAATTGTATTGTGGTATCAAACTTTTCCTGCTGCTCCTTGACTCTTTCTCTGGCATCGCTGTTATCTTGAAGAAAATAGTGGCATTCAAATCTNAGTGACCAGTTGTAGATCAAATTGCTTAGATGGTTCATTACAGATTTTAGCAACAATGTAAAACTGTTCCACATTACAGACTGCTAAATAAATAAAACTGTGATTGGTTTTAAATGTGTTTGAATAAACCAAACCAAATTCATAGTATAATCAGAGTTTTTCAGCACATTGTTTTTTTTTATTATTTTTTATTTAAACCACAAAGTCACACAGCTAACATCACATTACATTGCGTACAAAGAAAAGAAGAAACATTCAATAAACGTCAAATACACTGGTCACACTGATACATAGATATGCGGCCGTGCACGGCTCTGCCACACACTTGCAATTCGTCCAACTCAAAGCCAACATAGCAGGCGTACCTCAAGGGGACATCAATAGCTCACTCAATGCAGCTGCAGCTGAGCAGGGACAGTCAAAAGGAACAGTGTCCAATGGCAAAGTTAAGCAGGGACCAGATGTATTGGCAGATCCCCCTCCATCACACGGGCCATATACCAAGCAGTGTCCGTGAAGCAAACATGCAATTGGGATTTAGTGCAACAGTAGAGAACATCAATATAGCCCTCCCAGATCTCAAAAAAGCCTTAAGCACATTTGTCAAGGAGAGTTCCCAGCCATGCCATTCTGAACAGGAAATTAAACTTCGTGAGAAATAGTGAGAAAGGTGCTGCACTANCCATCATAAGTAAGCGAGCAGTCTGAGGTGAGGTGCTGCAGGAGTCAGGTATGATACCCAATGTAGCCCACTCAGGGGTCAGGGGAAAGCGAGCCACCAAGCAGTGTTTTCCACAAAACGTCTCACCTCCAGCCAGAATGGGCGAATGATTGGGCAAGTCCATGAGCACATTGTTTTGTGCTGAGAGTGCCCCCCTTGGCTTATACTCGAGTCATTGTTCTGGAATGAGATGGGTCTGTGTTCCAGTTATCAGTCCACATTGCTGCGTTTGACAACCTCCACACTGCGCCCACAGAGCTGACATAGGCATGATAGTGTGCTATATGGGTTACACCATGGCACAGGAGCTTTACATTTTCTTCTATTAACCCTGCACATGCAGGAAATATAATAGAGACATATAGGGGGAGATCACAGTCCTTTGGGGCAATGATCCATCAGTGACATGAGTGACATTTTACAGGGGTGACAGACATACATACTGGGGGGATTCTTCTACTTGAGTCAATAAGTTAGCCCAGTTCTTTTAGATGAAATTTGGTGTCTCGGCTTGAATTNGGGTCGATTTATACTCAAGTATATACGGTATTTAACTACAGTAGCTTTACACAATGGCAATCAGACACCCAAGTAAGAAATTTAAATCAAAGACCTCTTTAAGAACTGTATTATCCTTTTAATGCAGAGTTATTGTTCAACCAAAATGTATAATTATGGTGTAATTCCTTGGTATTTATTTAATTAGATGCAATGAATGTAAACAGTAATTGCATATCTCAAAAGGCATACTCTCAAACATCTATTAATAAAAAATTTCCTGGTACAGTTGGTGCAGCCCTGATACAGCTGATACAGACTGTTGAAATCCAGTACTGCAGCGGAATGGTTAATA
>JABWIB010000566.1:39735-80675 GCA_016617825.1 Platyplectrum ornatum | reverse complement strand
ATTTTTTAAAAACAGTATGTTTGGAGCGGTGTATCACTCCGTGTATGGCCAGCTTTAGTCAAGTATGGCCAAAACCATGTTGGATTGCAGGGGAGTTAATGTAATTAGTTGCAATCAAATATTACAGGTGAGATATGATGTTTTCTAGCACAAGTCTAATAACAGTGTAACAGTAACGCTGGTCAGTATCTGTGTGCAANATGCAAAAATAAAGTATTCTCCCTGCCTAAAGATCTGAATCTGGCCATATATGTTACAATTTGGATGTGCTGGTTGGGATGTTCTTTACCTGATGTTTACTTTGTGTATTCACATAAGCCTTGCACCCCGTGTGCGGATCAACTTTTCTCTAGCTTTAATTATTACCAAATGACACATGAATGGTTCAAACATTTACTTTGTAGATTTATAGTTTACTGTTTATTGGGAGGACACACNTAGTTATAACATTGCCATTATAAAAAAAAACACCTGTTACATGTTTACTGTTTGCACATTTTTATTGGCTCACTTTTTACAATTCAGAGCTGCAGTGTCCTGCATTATCACACATTTCAAATTCTGTGTCATTTTTAATCTGATACAATGGGCCAGATTCAGATTTTCACTCTCATGACTTAAAGTGGCCATTCAATGGTGCTTTTTTTTAAAAAATGGTTCGTGTATGGCCACATGTATGGCGACAAAGTGGCGAAAAACTTTAAACAAGCGACATCGGTCATAAAACGGATGTTCGTTTGTTTACCAAAAAAAAATAAAGAAAAAGCCTGTAAAAAAAAAAAAGAAAAATTAAATAAAAATATTGTTACTTTGCAGATGTCCCTATGCAACGGTGCATCCAGTGCAGCCGGAGACGTCGCTGTATATGTGTGAAGTCGTCACATGTATACAACGTCCTCTTTGAGCTGGGCACCGCTCAAAGACATGTAAAGTATATTTTTATTTTAAAAGTATAATTTTTTTCAATTTTTTTTACAGGGTTTTCTTTATTTTTTATGGCCACCACGAAAGCGACATCATTCTCGTGGATGGCCCACAGACAGGGTGATTTTTCCTCCATTTGTCGGAGCCAACATTCCACAAGAACGAAGTTGTTCTCATGGATGGCCACCTTTACACTCCTGACTTACATGGTCAAAACCATGAATTGCAATTGTAGTGGGGGTAAAATGAATGTTAGTGTTTGCATGCAGGGAGAATACTTTATTGTTGCATTTTGCACACAGATACTGACCAGCGTTACCGTTACACTAGACTTGTGCTATGACACATTATCTCTCACCTGAAAGAAAAATCTTTTGATTGGAATAATTTATCTTATAGTGTATGCCCAGCTTAAAGCTGGCCATACACTGTGTGAATTTTTCGAAAAATCAGACGATTTTTCAGTGTACGGGAACGATTTTTTCAAAAGATTGGCCAATATCGTTTAATTAATATACGTCAATAGTTTTTTAGGTAAAAAAAAGAATGTTCAGTGTATGGGCACTTGCAATAATCCAGCCATTTAAGACCCACTTTAGAAGCATAAACCAAAAATTTTTGATGTTTGGAAGTACAACTTTGCAATTATTGTACAGTGTATGGTGGCTTAAAATTCCTTTAAAAAAATTGGTTCATTTTTCATCCAGTCGTCAGATTTAAGATTTATCTTATAGTGTATGGCCAGCTTAAGTAATAAGAGTGTAAATCTGCTTCTATTTATACAGGATAAGACTAGATACTCATTAGTAAAGCTCTCAATCATACTTATAAAATATTGTGAAGGTTTCAGAGTAAATACACAGGCTTATATTTATTAAACTGTGGGAATGGAAAAGTGGACATGACAGATAATGTTTCCTAGCCCAAGGCTATTTAACAGTGAATATACCGCTGGTCAGTATCTGTGTGCAATAACCAAACTCAAATTATTCTCTCTGAAACCAAAACAAAATAACAAAAATCTTCTCCTGAAATTCAGCATGGTTTTGCCCAGTGTAACTTTTATATCAGATTCTCAGGTCCTGATATGGTCCACAATATACAATATCATATATACAAGTCATATAGGGTATATACTTGGCCACACTATCCTTGTCACTACCTTATTATAAGATATAGTGTTATTGTAAATTGGCTAGTGTTTATGCTACAAATTGGGTGTGCTGTGGATGTTTCATTGCATACTACATTGAAAGTGCTGTTGAGTCATTTGCTGTTGCGTCATTCTGTAGAGTATACACAGCAATACACACAGCATACAAAGTAGAATACTGCTAGCCAGGTTGTTAATCAGACATAAGACATAAACCAAGTTATATACATTAGAATTTAGTTGGATGCAAGCCAGGTTGGTATACACAGTGTAAAATGTGATACAATCCAGATGTATGTTTTAAAATTAGTGGCAGCATAAAACATGGACAAGTTTACAGGATTAGANATACAAAACAGTCAAGAATATATATTTATGTTAATAGTCAAGTGGGGACCCCCTGTTATAATGACAGGACTATGGTGCACTTACTGGGCCATAAGCCTAGCCTAGAATGCTGTAAAAATTCATTTTAAACCTGTGTCCCAGCTACTATCATCCAGGAGTTAGTTGTAGTAAAATAAAGTGGTAAATAAGTTTCCTTTCCAAGACAATGTTCATTATGAATCATGCAAATTATAGTTAACCCTTGTGATTTTTACAAATATCTGTTGTAAAGATAATATTGTTTCCCTGTATATGCTTGAACAGATCATTTGCTGATAGTCTGGAAGATTTTTTAGTTCCACAATGTATAGTGTGTTATATCCCGTTCANATTACCATACCACAGATCGCTGGTGTTTTGTAACCCGGGCGATCTGNGGCTACACGGACCAGCTGCCCATTTCCTGTGTCACCACTGTGCATAGGCAGCTGGGTCTAAGACCCGGCCAGAGAGAGTCGGGGTTGCCATCCACACGGCTATCATGAAGACCGGCTTTTTCATGAAAGCCCCAGATTTTACATGCAGAACTATCTTTTTTTTTTTTCTTATGTACTGACAAGCTATATCTCAGAAATCAAGTTAACTGCACATCTGAGATGTTGTGAGCAGTGAGCCCTGAGTGACATCTTATAGTAGCAGAGAGTTTAGCTTGTACGGAACTCTGCTTTGGGAGATACAGCTTCCTTCCTGTTTCTTGCTATAACTCGAAAACCAAACAACCCCCAGAGATGCCCTTTGGGGGGCATGGACAGCTACCCCAGAGTAGTCAACATGAGAAATTTCAGCCGGATCAGTTTTGGGGTTCGGGGGCTTTGCGAGGGCTGCCTCTGCCGGCCGGCCGGGCGCCCCCTTGGGGCTAGGTGCCCGGCGGCAAATGTCTCCGCTGCCTCCAGGAGTTCCGCCCCTGCTGCTAAACTATTCACAGTAGTGCTGTCCAGATTGTCATGATAAGAATAGTGCTCAGAATCTGGATAATACCTTTTTTTAGCTTGCTTCTGTAACTGCACATGTTAGCCGTGATACAGAGTTGAGAGTGCGTTATATGAGATAACATTTCTCTAAATCATTTTTGTAAGTTTTGATTGCAACTTGGTGCTACGAGGGCCTAAATTTACTAAGCAGGGAGATTGCAGGTAGATTGAAATGTGTGGATGTTGCCGATAGCAACCAATCAAGATTCAAGATCACCTTTTCCATTATGTAAAATGAAACTGAGAGCTTGAATCAGATTGGTTGCTATGGGCAACATCCCCACATTTCAGTCTCTCTGTTTAGTACATTTAGGCCAAAATCTTGATTTCTGAGGGGTGTCCTAGGTATCTTTAATAATTGTACCTGTGGATGGATGAAAGTATTTGATTTTGCTAAAGGAGAATTATAATGTATACCCAATCTTTTCATACATACATATGTAAACAGTTAGACAGACATTTGACATTTTAATATACAAGTTTGGCTGTGATTTGCTATCATACAAGCTCCTCAGAAATACAACTATATGCGTTTTTCCAGGTCTTACAGTTTTCTGTGCTGAAAACCATCAGATGTCCTCTTTCTAACATATATACATACATACATTCACACACTGATCCTCATATTCACATTATGAGTGTTTTGTGGTTTTTATCCCTAGGTGTTTGCATTTGATTACTGCTTCTGGTCAATGGATGAAACGAACACTTCCAAATATGCAGGTAAGACCATTTCTCTCTTGAAGAAAATAATAAAGGTAAAGAGGTTTGTGTAGGTAGGTGTGTTTGTGTGTGTTCCTGGTGCATGCATTGTTCTCCATTTATCATTATTTCAATTTCGCCCATATCCTACCATTGTCCATCTTAATTACAAGTAATTTTGAGCTGCATGAGGTCGTAGCATTTCAGGATGCATTTTGTAAACAAATTCTGTTAAGGCAAAGTTTACGTCTATAGTCTTAAGTAGAAAACCATGATCTGGTCTTCCCTGCAGAAAACATTCTGCGCTGTCCTAACTCCAAATGCAGATATAGTGTATGACATTTAACATGCCATTGCTGTACAAACAAAATACTTCTTATATTGCACCACAACACGTGTGTAATGAGCATTTGAGCCGATGAGTTGAAAGACGCCTCTTTTGTGTCAGTCTGGATTTGGTACAGGGTTCATAAGCAGACTTTTTAAACACACACTCATTCAACATTTGCTGTACAGTATTTAAAAAAAAGTGTTAACTAATTAACAGATATTCAGATATTTGCAAACTTTCTACTGTGGCTGTCAGCATTTCTAAGGCTGTAAGTAGCAATCTATCAGATATTAACCGACAGTCTATTCTATGTTATAGAAATGCCAGAATCGCATGTACAAACATTGCATAAGATATATCTACTCATACATATATAGCGGGTCTATAAAAAGGATCATTTTATTTAAAAGTGAGGTCATTTAAGGCCTTTTTTATTTTATAAGATTCCATTCTAATATCCATGGTCGGTCATGTTGTAGTGTTCAGTATTTCTTATCAAATTAACTAATTTTAAAAACATTTCATTACATCTCTGCACACATATATATATTTATTTATTTTCATCAGCAAAGAATTGAGGTATGTTTAAAGGGCTATGGAAAGGCAATCTGTATGTTTTGCAGAGAGTCACTGCTTATCTCAAAGGATAGCGCTTTATTGTAGAGCTTTATGCTGCATACTGGAATCTTAGCTGTTGATAATGTATGCCAGTCACTCTCTCAGCTCAGCTGTCGGAAGAGGAAAGGAAGTAATGACAACTCAGTGATTGACTATAGAACATGACTGAGGCACTGTTGTTTCGTATTACCATTTTATACGAGCCATTGAAAGCACTAAATAACAGCATTATCACTCAGGCAAATAATGCTCTGTGCAGTACTATAACTTATTGTACTATTTTACAGGTCAGGAAGTGGTTTTTAAGTGCCTTGGGGAAGGAATTCTGGATAACGCTTTTCAGGGATACAATGCATGCATTTTTGCATATGGGCAAACAGGTTTGTAAAAAACTGAATATTAGTGAATATTAATAAGAAGCTTATTGCTTTACTTTTATATTTTATTTATTTATTTATTATTTTGTAGGTTCAGGAAAATCTTTCTCAATGATGGGGACGGCAGATCAGCCTGGCCTTATTCCGCGACTTTGCTGTGCGTTATTCTTGAGGGCCACAGAGGAAGAAAATGAATCTCAGACCTTCAAAGTAGAAGTCTCATATATGGAGATTTATAATGAGAAAGTTCGAGATCTACTAGATCCTAAAGGGTAATGTGTTTCTTTTGATCATTTTTAGATTATAATATATACACATATATATTCTATTGCTTTAAAGGTGCCGCTACTGGACATCTCCTAATGGGGTGAGTGTAAGCGCTTCACATTTCTTGGCACCCTAAAGCCTGTTGTCCTGGTGGTTATGTCCTACTACATGAGCAAAGTGGGATACAGCACAGCTGCCAGTTTGCTAACTTACATTCTGTCTTCTGTACAAACTGTGTGTTATACAAATGACACTCAGAAGGGACAGGAAGTTGGGGTGTGTGCCACTAAATCTTTAATATGAACTATCAAAATAGACAGAAATGTCCTCAAAATATGTGTCAGTTGCATTGATCCAGACTTAAGAGGAGCTACACCTAGGTCAGTGGTTCCCAAACTTTCTCAGTCGAGGCACCGTTAGGGTCTCCATAATTTTCCACGGCGCCCCTAATACAAAATCATTTCCCATTTTTTAAGATTTTGAGTCAAAATAGAGTAATAACTATTTATGTAAATACAAAAATACATCAGGATGACATCAAATCTTGTTTTGCTCCTATGCAAGACATACAATTGTGCTTCTAAGTAACACTAGCAATGTGCCACCACATCAGGAAAAACATTCTGCGGCACCCCAATGAGAGCGTCGCGGCACCCCAGGGAGCCACGGCACACAGTTTGGGAACCACTGACCTAGGTTGAGTTTGCATGTGGTTGTTCTGTCGTTGTCAGTATGCAAACTTCCAAGATTCTGGGAATTCCTGTGTGTTTCATTCAGAAAACATAATGCAGGCCCTGGCTGTGAGAAGTCCATTTATGCAAGTTATTACAATCCAAACACTTTGATGTCTGAGAAGTTTGTTCCTGCCTTTGTGGATTGTATGGCATCACAATCATCACTCTGGATCTGTTCCATGATTATTTGATTAGTTCTATAGCCGTAGTTTTATGTAGATGCGTATTTCACAGATAACCCTGACTGGCAGCAATAAAAGAAAGTCATTTAAAATATACTTGCAACTGCAATTTGTTTAGATATGAGGGCTTTAGCAGTATTTGTAATGCTGGCTTTTGGTTAGTAGGGAGAAGCACTTATTTATTAGTGTAAAAACAGCACTACACCTTTCAACTTATAAAAGCTTGACTCCATAGACGCAGGGGCCATATTTCTCTTGGATAGCAAAGAATTATTATTTAATATTAGTAATAATCTCCATTTTGTCATATACTGACTAATCTAAGATATGTGGTCTGCAAGGGCTGAATGTGATAGACTCGGACCCATAGAAAGAAGACAGGCCTGATGGTTGGGGAGAGGCGAAGTAAAGTGGAGAGGCTTCACAGTACTCTGGGATTAAAGATTATGTAGATCTGGGGGGAAACATTTTCAAGGGACTGTTGGAGTGGGAATGACCATGGGGGTGACCAGTGTTGTGTGGCATGCTAAATTACATTTGCATTTGGGTCCATACATCACCCTTTACCAGCTTCATTAAACTGGCCCCTGCTTTACCACAGCACATGGAACTATTGTGCTGCAGTGCACGGTTGTATATATAGACGCCTGGGGCTGTAGTCACATCAGCCCTATATGTTGATCTGGTTCTGGCATTAAAGAAGCTGTCAGAGATTTTTACAACAGTCAATATTTTATGAATAAATATATTGTGAGCAGCTAAGCATGGCCTACCCTCTCCTCCAGGCCCTGTAGCAACCGCATTCCCAGTAAGTCCATTGTTTTCATGACTGACCAATTAGTTATTTATTTTACTTTGTCACTAAGATCAGTCAATATTATGTACTCAAGTATTTATATTAAAGACATTTACCCACCATTCTTTTTAAAACCAAATAAAGGCCAAAACGTGGCCAATATGGTTATGCAGGTCATTTAGTTCAGTCATTGCAGGAAGGAATCACCATATACGCGAGGGTTGCATTTCCCAGTAGTCTCTTGTCTTTTCTACCGGATTTATGGGTGTGGTGGTATTTTTTTATGCTAATCTTATTTCTTTTTAAGCTTTGATCATTTGTATTCTACATTATCTGAAATATTTCAAATATTTCCCTCTCTGCTAAAAGAAATGTTAGGTTATATTAGCAGATCATTAATGATTTGTAACTGAAATTCAAGTTTTTCACAGTTCTTTTTGTAAACTTAACTAACCCTGACTGATTTGAAAGCTTTCATAATTCTTTCCTATCTGACTTGTGGAAACTTCAGTGATGCTTCTTGCTATATACAGTTCCAGCCACATTACTATAATTAGCATTGCTAGTCTTATTTGCCAAATCCACTCAGGCAGTTCTTTGAATATACACATTTGAACCTATTTAAAGGGATATAGTGGATTCAAAACAATATGATTGTACTTCAGTTTTCCAAAGCAGTATGATTAGGTGATTGATATTTTATAAATGAAGAATCTTTCTATGAGAGGCTTAGCCTGACAGATTTTTAGCTATATCCATTAAGTTGTATTGGTATTTAATGTTCACTGTGAGTCCAATGCTGAGGTAAACAATTTGCATTAGTCCTATAGAAAGTGAAGAGGAAAAGTACAATGTGTATTTAATTTGTATGCAATACACAATGTAAAATAGTATGCGGAATAACATTTATTCCTTTGGTACTTACTTTCTTTTTCTTCTTTTCCAGAAATCGCCATTCCCTTAAAGTTCGGGAGCATAAGGTGTTGGGGCCCTATGTGGATGGTTTATCTCAATTAGCTGTAGCTAAATTTGAGGTAACTGTTTTATTGCCTCGAACATACATGTGCGAAAAAAAATGCGACATACACTATAACCATTGCTCAAAGTGGGCTGGTATACCAGCACTTTTTCCCCCACTAAACACCGTCCCTTATATAAGCCCCGTTCCCTCTGGACTGAAGGAGAACAAGTGGGGTTGGGGCTTATACAAGAGGCAGAGCTTACTGCCAATACACAATTTGAGCCTTGGCGGAGCTTAGTGCCAATGCCCACTTTGATCTCTGCTTCCAACTATACATATTTGGCTGGTAGAGTACTATTTTGTAAATGTTTGTAATGGCTAAGTGGACTGCATCCCTATATACACCGTTCCATTTCTGCAGCATCTTGACAAGTTGACAGGTAACTACTCTTCTATTACCTGCACTTGTAATATGCTATATAATGAGAGTTTCTAACTGTCTAGTGCCATGCCTTCTATAGGTGACATTTACATAGACCCCCCCTTTCAATGTGGATGTACTATTCTTTAGTTATTAAATGTTGGAGGGTATATGTATCATCAGTTTTAGCCAGATCTTAATCATACATTTCTAAGCTTAGAATCACATATTACATAACATTAAACCATTGAAATTGTAGTTTGGAGTACTTACCGTAATCAATCATTCTTAGTGTCAGGATTTGTAATTCCCCTGAATATGGATTGGCTGGCCTGGACTAGAACAAAAATTAGAATATATGGTTAGAAATGCTTATCACTTAATTGTTCCAATATAAACAAATAAAAAGCTGCTTCCCTTGTAAGTAGAAAGCTGGGTGTTGGCTTCCTTCTAAAATATGTATTCTTTTACATGGGGCAGCCAAAAGTTGCCTTTGCTGTTAGTTAACTTCTGAAGTAACAAGTATGAGAATGTAGTAAATCACTCCAATGTTATATGACTTTTAATTTCCTGGTTCAAGAATACATTATTATTATTATTATTTTTGACCAATATCAAAGCTTCTGACATGTCAAATGTGCATATTTTTGTGTAATTAGACTGTAGTACTGGTAGCTTTAACTACTACTCTGAAAAGTGTTCTTCAGCCACAAGACCTTCTTCCCTCTTCTTCCCCTTAATATGTGTCCTTTCTAGTCTTTTACAAGGACAGCTAACCTCTTGAAGCAGTATTTCTTGCATGAGTAATCATTATCATTTGCCTATTATCCCTGCATGATAACATTATATACTCTTTCTCTGAGCTACAAGCCTGCAGTATAAAGTTACACAGCCATCAGTGAAGGACAACTAACTGCTCATAAGAACTTTGCTGATAGAACAGCTCTGTCGTAAGACTCATAATGAGGGTTCTGTCTATTTCAATACTGCTTCTGGAAATCATCATTTCCAGTCTGGGATAGATTGGTTGTACAGAACAAACATTGGCAAATTATGTCTCTTTACTCAATGTATCTTTCCAGAGATACTATACTTGTGTCATTATTATTTCTACCAAAAAAAAATATATGTTATAACATATAACAATTAGATTTATAATTTACCAAAGCTAAAAGCAATAACGAGTAACAAACTCGTTGAAGCCCTAAGTTTCTCCCCCAGAACCATGGTTTTGGGAAAATGTTGAAATGTTCCTTCCTCCTCCATAATATATATATATATATATATATATATATATATATATATATATATACTTTGTTTCTTGTAAATTATTATCACTGACATTTAAGTAGTTAGAACTGTAGATATAACATTTAACTAATGAATTTTATTTTTATTAGGATATTGAGTCTCTAATGTCTGAAGGAAATAAATCACGCACTGTTGCTGCAACTAACATGAATGAGGAAAGTAGCCGATCTCATGCTGTATTTAACATCATTGTCACTCAGACGTTGTATGATCATCAATCTGGGGTAAAAGTCAACTTTTTGTTATGTTTTTCTTTTAATTTCACATAAATGCGCCTGCTGTAAGCAATTATAATTGAGTGTATAAAATATATTTGATGTTGTTCTTTTTATCTAAGGGTAGATTAAATTGTTCTAGGCGTTGTTTAGCTGCCCATTTGTTAGAAAAAATAGTATTGTGTTTTTCTTTCAAATGGTATTCTAGAATATGTGTTATTACGTATTTAATTCCAGGGGTCGGAGTGGTCATTTAAAAGTTGGGGTATGGAATTCTGAAATACTTGGATATGGGTAATGGAATTTCCAGGAGACTCCTGAATTTCGGGCATGTCTCACAGTATCTGGGAGAGTTGTCAAATCTCTCGTGACCTTGCACTGCCTCCAACCCTGAATGTTACTATAAATGGACAAGTCTTGATTTAATCCATTCACAGTCCTTTGTGTCTGTATTTATCTGCCTCTTTAATAATCTATTCCCAACTTTACTTACCTCTGCTATTGTCTCTCTTCTTATACTCACTCCATTCTCTTTGGAGTGCTCTCTGCTGGGATGTCGCTGACATGTCAACAACAGATGGTTGTTTCATTCACATAAATAGTATTCGTTTTACAGGGTTAGTAGTGAACTATGTGACCTCATTAGACCACAAGGTGACCCTAAATCACCAAAATGCTGCACACCCTGGAGCTGATTTTCAATTTTTTTATATCAAATTCTTCTGCTTTATCAATTATGTTTATATTTTATAGCATTTTAGTATTTTGATAAGTATTATGATTGCATATACATAGCCTCTTTGATGTCTTTATCTAGAACTCAGGAGAACGAGTCAGTAAGGTCAGCTTGGTGGACCTGGCCGGCAGTGAGAGAGTGTCCAAAACCGGAGCTGCTGGGGAGCGTCTGAAGGAAGGAAGCAACATCAATAAGTAATAGCAATTTCTATTGGTTTCATTTATTTTCCTCTGTGTATGTGTGTGTGTGTGTGTGTGTGTATATATATATATATATATATATATATATATATATATATATATATATATCAATAACAAAATGGGGGCAATTCTATTAGCAGACGAGTGCTTTTTATTTCTCTACAAGACACAACTATGAAATCTCTAACCATTTATACATCCTCCCCCTCAGATCTCTGACAACTTTGGGTTTGGTTATATCTTCTTTGGCTGATCAAGCTGCCGGCAAAGGGAAGAACAAGTTTGTGCCTTACAGAGATTCCGTGCTCACGTGGCTTCTAAAGGTAATAACAATCATATTAGCGCAGACTGGCAAAAGGGTTTTGGGGAATACGACTCTAGGCTTTGCTGTCATCATATACTTGTGTGTATTTATTCATTTCTTTAAAAAAAAAAAAATAAGAAAAACACATGTATTTTTTATATATAATTTTACTAAATATTTATATAATTATCATAATTCATGTGTTCCCTTTCACTGTGTCAAATAGGATAATTTGGGAGGCAATAGCAAAACAGCCATGATAGCCACAATCAGCCCAGCAGCAGACAACTATGAAGAGACTCTCTCTACACTGAGGTATGCTGATCGGGCTAAAAGAATTGTCAATCATGCTGTAGTAAATGAGGATCCCAATGCTAGAGTTATCAGAGAACTGCGGGAAGAGGTGGAGAAACTAAAAGAACAGCTCTCACAAGCCGAGGTGAGTAGTAACATACAATGCACTGGGTTTTGTGTATGTGGTGGTTAGCCTAACACACAACTTAACTAATTATTTTATTTAACTAATTATCATCATCATTATCATCATCATTTGACAGTGAAAAGTTACATTTGCATTGTGCAATTTGGAAAACTTCAAATCTGAATTGTCAGAAAGGTCCCACCCAGTGTCACTTTTGCAAGTGACAGGTTTTCGGGTACACGTGGTGATATAGGTTGTGGGATAAATTGTAGGACATTACAATTACATAAATACATGGGCAACTTCCAAGCATTGTAATCTCTATGCATTCCAGACTTCTGACCATCTGAGATTTAGCCGGAGGAGGGGGAATGGGTTTGCTCACAACTTGGTGGGATTTAGTTTTTCCATGTACTGTAAAGGCGTGTTATAGTCCTGTATACTGATCCAGGCTTCTAATCCGCCACAATTAAAAGTTTGCATTGTATATGTTAGGATAGGGTATTGTAGATGGAAATCCGTACCTGCAAGAGGAGTGGTTAGCAGAGTGCACACAATGATGATTGGGTACAGCAGGGATCAGATACCAATTCAGATTTTTGTATCAAATCCATTGCTTTTAAATAATGATTTCAATGCATGTATATAGTTACACTGTAGTATCTAGTGTTCAGGGCTAATTCAAAGAATGTAAAATAAATATGATAGGTGGGATGATTTAGTGAGTGAATCTGTTTTGTTGTTTCTGTTTATTGTTAGACTAATTTGGCTGGGAGTTACTCTTTCATTGGATCTGTACATTTTGGATTCACTAATCATTGATATTGACATTTTAACTTCTCAGCTTGTATACATATATTTGAATGAGTGTATATGTATAATTCAGTTGGATACACAAACCACATTCTGTCAATTTGTATTTTTAAAATGCATCGGAGATAAATGTGATGAAGCAGATGGTGGGATTAGTTACTCTTCCATCTGATTAAATATGTATGTATTTGCTTGCTATGTGTTTTCTTTTGCATAGTCTATGAAGGCACCTGAATTGAAGGAAAAATTAGAAGAATCAGAAAAATTAATCCGAGAGCTGACAATTACATGGGAAGAGAAGCTACGGAAAACAGAAGCCATTGCTCAGGTAACATTCTGCAGCATTTTCACCTTTATTTACAATACAAAATGCAATACAGATATGTTTACATTATAATCACAAAAGAAAAAAGTGGCATAGTACTCCAAAATATATAACATTGTATCTCCTGCTCCAAACATAGAATAGACATGTTAGGGAGAGATGCTATCATACAGTCTTTATGTATTAAAAAAGCACACAGCCTCATTTATAAATAGGTTGCTCCAGGTGTAATAATATATGCAGTGACCATTAAATTCTGCAGGTAAGGGGTAAACCAAGGTGCACCATGGTTGCCTGTTTTAATTCTCTTCATGCTCAGGTCTTTATTTATGTTTTTCATTAAGACCGAAACTTAAACACATTGGTTTACTCTTGTATGTTAATAGACTGCTATTAAGCTCACTAATAATACAATTTCTTTACTTAATTTGCAATATATATGAGCACATATAGTAATTTTATTATATATGGTGTTTAACATGTGTATGCATACAATATTACATGTAAACAATAATTAAATGATATGCCCGTAGGAGAGGCAAAAGCAGCTCGAAAGCATGGGTATATCTCTCCAGTCTTCTGGCATTAAAGTCGGAGATGACAAATGTTATTTGGTGAATCTAAATGCTGACCCTGCACTGAATGAACTGTTGGTATATTATTTAAAGGTAAGCTAAACTTTTTTTTATGCTTTTAATGACACCCAGAGTACTTTCATTACTGTTTAGTTTATTTTGAAAATACATTATTTGTTTTATTTTTCTTATTTCGGGTCAATTAAAAAATGAAGCACATGAATCCTTTTTTTATTTATTACTTTTTAGTCACTAAGAGCAATTTCAATAGGTTACAACCATCAACCTGTAAAAATGGTTTGAGGTAAATTGATAAGCTACATATTCCATTCCAATTTTTAGACAAATTCTTTACACTAGTCATTGCAATGATCATGATGCACTTAGGTCTTGGGAGCTGGAACCATACGTGTGGGATATTTTTTTACCTTGTTCATTACCCATAACCATGTTTTGTAAGTTGTCATATCTCACTGTAATAAGGATCTTAATCATCATTACACATCACAGGTATTACTTTTCTGAAATTCAGTATGCCCGGCAAAATGCTTTGAAACATGAATCTGACTGAATACGCTGACATCCAGATAATCCAATAATCCTTGGAAACTGAGTGAAACATTTTTATTGAAAAGGATCATATTGAATATGATTGATCTTTGTGCATTGTAATCTTATAATATAAGATTATGAATTTTGAATTTCCTAAAGCTTTCAATGGTTGCAACCCACTAGGGTTCAGAGTCTAACTAGGAGCCTGGTCTTTCTGATTGTGGGGATAGACTATGCTCTGCCGATAAATCCTAGTAAGTGGCCCCCAGAGACTACTCCTGGAGAGAGATGTAAAACCAAGTCCAAGCACATACCACCACCACTCAAAGGAGAAACAGGGAATGGGGTGACATGGAGCTAGGTATGCTAGAAGAAAGATAATACTGGGAACAAGAGAACACTTTGGTCACAAAGTACAAGATAGGAGAATAAGAGTGAGCAGTGCATGGTGACCATGTGCTGTAACCAGCAGCTTGTGGAGGTGCTGCTATTTCATAAAAAGAGACTTCTGTCAGCCTTTCAATCCCAATGTCATAGGTCTGTGCCCTGGTTACTATAGTGGACACCTCAAGGGAACAGGAGCGGCCCTTCTGGGCAAGCAGAGTGTTGGTGCTTTACCACATGGCTAATTTGCATGCCATCATGTCCACATGCCAATTGAGGTTTCATATTTGTAATTGCTCAGTGGAATAGTGTACTATAGAAATATTAAATATTATCCTTTCTAATTTAGAAATACTAAAATATGGGTTCAAACTATGGCTGATCTGGCTTGTCTTGCTATAATCCAGCATAGGGCTTTTGACCTGATTAAAAAACCATATGCCATATCTTACCACTACTCTTCAAAAACCTACACAAACCATTGTTATGTTATATTTTCAGAAATATTCCTATTTACATTAATTATCTTACCATATAGGGAAGTACATGGTATACTTGGAAATTATTTTGAAGAAGGGAGCTATATAAGAATTGAATGTTCATGAACCAGATACAGACCTCTGTGCATACTCAGTCCCACAACTACACACTACGCTTTGAGAACTTATTTCTCATAAATGTGTTTCATGAAGTCTAAGCCTATGATACATGTCCATATTCATTAACTTTTCTGTCTTAATATACTGTAGGATCAGAACAAAGTTGGTGCTGACACATCTCAGGATATACAGCTCTTCGGTATTGGAATTCTACCTGAACACTGTGTGATCGACATTGCCTCAGATGGAGAAATTACTCTCACACCAAAAGAAAATGCACGGTAAGCTGGAAAATAGAACCAGAATAAAGATTTAAAGAGACTAGGGTAACAATCATAGCATTTCCATTTGTGCAATTTTACGTATATCTGCTGCTTCCCCTGATTCTTTTGATGTCTCTGGAGGCATCATAGCTGCCAGAGCAGAGCGTCTTGTTCACTGTGGACTTGATCCAGACAGATACATACTATCAAACTTACGAGCGAGTGGGCAAACCATGCTGAAGTGCAGCCCAAGTCTAATAACAGTGTAACAGTAACACTGGTCAGTATCTGTGTGCAGTAAGTGGAAACAAAGAATTCACCCTGCATGAAAACACTAACCATACACAGTTCGGGATGTTGTGATGTCTCTTCTTCATATTCTTTTGCCGATTTCCTTTTATACTTCACAGACATGTTGTGGTATATATTGATGCTATATAAATAATAGGCTATAATAATTCCCAGACTCAGAAATGCAAATATATCACAACAACTTCCAATGTAATCACTGAATATATATTTCCATTTAATTGTAAGTGACCAGTGTTTGCTCATGTTATGACTAGGCAGCAAGTGATGTTGGTGTTAACACAGACTCCTGTTTTGTTAACTCTCACATACTTGTCCAGTAATTACATGCGCCAGCTGCCTTGTGGACCTGCATCTTACTGTGCTTTAAGCATATGTCAGCCCGAGGCATTCTCCTGGGCTTATTAAAATTTGAATTGTAAGTTTATCTGCGTGACACATTGTGTGTGAAGCGGCTGTTAATGATGACGGTGTTATTAGCTTTGAGCTGAAAATGAATGAACAAACTCTGTGAAGCAGGGTCCTATGAGGGCTGTTAAATGCAGCCGGCACTAAGTAGTTTTCCCTACTGTCCAGATGAATGATTGTACACCTCTATTCTGTCCTGGGCGCCAGACAGCTTGATTTATGCGTCTGATAATGGCTATGCTGAACTGACCTAGCCCCCACCTCTTCTGTGTACACTACAATTACAGCATGTCTTAGGACACACTTCTGATTGAAAAAGATTGATTAAAAAAGAGAACAAAGTTCACACATTAGTTAATAAGAAAAGTAAAAACGCAAAACTTTTTTTTTAGAAACATAATCAAATGTTACAATCAGGTTTTTATGCTAATGTAAATATATGTTATACACATAAAACTTACATGCTGGTTCAAACATAAATGTAGTACACTATTATGCATCATAAAAATGGTGCTTATGCTTTGTGCAAGCAACTAATTCACAATATGAATGTAATATATTTTAAACCAGGGTTGCAGTATTTTAATTTCTCCCTCCCAGGAGAAATCACACCCAAAGCCCTGTCTCCTTACTGGAGAACCAATACAACTGCTATGAATAAACATAAATTAAATAGACGCAGATACGCAAACCAGGGTAAATTGTGTGAGCTGCCAATTAACCTAATACCATGTATTTTTTGGGATTGTGAGTGGAAACTGGAGCACCCGGAGGAAACCCACAGACATTGGGAAGACCATGCAAACTCCACACAGATAAAGCCTTGTCTGGGAATTGAACTCATGACCCTAGTGCTGTGAGGCACAGTACGATGGCAGCCACTGTTTTGACTATTTCCATATTTTCAGTATTTTAGACGGTAAAGTGCTGACATAATGATATGCTATGGGCTGTGTAGTGTTACCTTCAGCACTTCCAGAAGTTAAACTAGCCCTGTGGCTAATGCCATTAAAGCCATACACGTATACATCTGCATTTGGGTCTTTATTGGGCTCACATGTACGGGCATAACATTTCTGTACATTGACTAAGTTCATTCAACCTTTCCCTGTGCAATGCAAATGGATTTAGAAATACACTATGCTGTTGCTTATATTTAATTATCTAATTGTTGCTTTAATTTTACATAATTATTCCTTTATCTCTGCTAAATTTTAAAACATTTTAAATATAAACAAAAGGGCATTCTCTTCTCCGTAATTCACAGCCAATGCTTTGCAATAGCATGTCTGACTTGTGAGCCAGTACAATAGGACATGGCTCTGAGCTTTGCTGTGCCAGCCAGGATGTCAGCCAGACAGCAGGGATACTTTACTGTAACAGAAGCCGGGAGGATGAGTTGGGTGGCAGATGGAGTGACACGCATGGCAGGAATGAATAGGAAACATGAGAGACTGAGGAAGAGCATTTATATAGATAATTAGAAAAGCAAAGCTCTCTATTATGCTAGTTATACAGTAAGTCGCGTCACTGTTTCTCTCAGTTTTATCATTGCCTATTGCTTTGTTAAATGTATTGTTATATATATTACAAATCCCTTTTAGAATGGAGCCAAACGTAAAACTGCATATATTTTTCAGTGATACCAGACAAAGTCTTCTCTCTTTTTACATTTACAATTGTTACTAAGACTTGGGACTGGATTCAGGAAATGTTGAATATGTCTGCACTGATCGGTAAACGTATGACTGCAGTTTACAATGTTGGCATCTGTAGTGAGAAATGTGTCTCAGACATACAAATGCTGAGTGCTGTCACACTGTCTGGGAATAGCCGCTATACTTTTCATGGCCTCTGACTAGCACACAGAGAAGAATAACAGTTACAGTTGCTGTGTGGGCGTTTAACATTTCTTTTTAACACTTCTTCATTTGTGTCACTACATACTAGAATTTATTACAAACTGCATACTTTATTGCAAGCTTTGTTGTATTGCATAACTCTCAATGTATTAGAATTAGTTATATAATGCTTAATATAGTGATATGGATAAAGTAGTAAAACGACAACATTTCACTGATTACTTTTAGCATATAGATACTGTACAAAAATTCTGTAAGCATAGCTGTGCCCTCAACTATGCTCCTAAAGGTACAAATAAAGAGTAATAAAGTTATGACCAATGAAAATATGTTTGTGTTTAATATTGTGTGTTTTCCGAGAGCCATCACCTGGGCGATGAATATAGTCTACCATTACTTTGTCTTAATAATGTTTTGCTTGTATTTATTGCACATGAAGCAGTTTTGACATATCTGCAATGTTCCTTAGGACCTGTGTAAATGGAGTGCAGGTGTGTTCCAGAACCCCTCTATGGCATGGAGACCGAATCCTCTGGGGAAACAACCACTTCTTCAGGTAATTGTATTATTACATATTATTGTATAATAGTGTATCTTCTTCAGGTAATTGTATTATTACATATTATTGTATAAATGAGTATTCAGATATGTGGGGTTTTTTCCATCTAAGCCAGTGGTTCCCAAACTGTGTGCCGTGGCTCCCTGGGGTGCCGTGAAGCTCTCTTTGGGGTGCCGCGGAATGGTTTTTCCGACATGGTGCCACGTTGCTAGTGTTACTCAAAAGTGCAATTTTATGCCTTGTTTAGGGGCATACCAACATTTTATATCAACCTNAAGTATTTCTGTCTTTACCTAAATAGTTATTACACTATTCTGACTCAAAAAACTTAACAAATGGGAAATTATTTTGCCTTAGGGGTGCCTTGAAACATTATGGAAGGCCCTAGGGGTGCCTCGACTGAGAAAGTTTGGGAACCTCTGATCTAAGCATAATATTGTTTTATCAGACTCAATCTGCCAAAGAGGAAAAGGAAAGATTGGCTGAAAGAATTCGAGAAAGAAGCTGGCTGTATAGAGCTTGATCTGGATGCAACAAGTGAAGCGTCATCAGAACCAGACTATAATTATGAATTTGCACAGATGGAAGTCATAATGAAGGCACTGAACAGCAACGGTAAGTAGATAAATAGGAATCTACGATACCAAAAAAATTACTATACTCAAAATATTCTAAAATAGAGCATAACAGTATATAAATAGTCTAACCAGCATGTAACAAAAAAACATTTTCCTTTGTAATGGTTTGCCAGAAATCTATAGCAGAACAACTCCAAAATTCCTATGTGCAGATAACATGATCAAATGTATATATATACATGTATCATTAATCTACTTCATAATGTTCACAAGGCATTTGGACTGGAATCTGAGATACATTTGTCAGATTCTTGTGCAATGTAGGGATCTGCAATCAAAGACCTAACATCTATTTAACTGTGTGAGAACATCACAAACCCCAGCCCTGGCAGAACGCACAGAAAGGGGTATATTTACTAAGCAGGGAGATTGCAGTGAAAATCGAATTTGGGGAAGTTTCCCATGACAACCAAACAGATTTGAGCTCACAGTTTCATTTTACACTCTGGAGAATGTGAACTCAAATCTGATTGGTTGCCATGGGCAACTTCCCCAAATTCGAATTTCACTGCAATCTCCCTGCTTAGTAAATATACCCCAAAATGTTCCTAGTTTGTAAGGCTGGATCAGTACGCTAATTGGCACAAGTAATTAGAGGTTCCGCATAGATGCAGCTTCATCCCAGCTTCCCTGTCATCTGTTGTAAGGGTGAATGGGTCACAATGCATTCAGACTAGTTAGAATTAATCTATGAAAGCACAGTATGGAACAACGGGCACCATCCAATCTGAAAGCATGATAAATAACATAAAATCTGGGCTTAGGGATTGGTCACATGTTGCCTCATTTTAACACGTATATGAAGTTTACATATGTATAATATTAAGAATATCGGTGACAACCCAGTATACTTTTGAGACAATCGTCAGTAAGGGACACAGATTTTTAATTACAGACAGATGGATTGCAGAGATTTTTGTTTATTGAATATATTTCAGTGTGTGGGAGGTTATCTTCTTGTTTGTCTTAATTGACTGAATAGCTCCCATAGTGTTGTCGTGAATTGCAAAGTCATTTCGGCGCTGTGGACTAATTGTAGATCCCGTGTTTAAATGTTGCAGTCATATACTTGTGCGCCCTATGTCAGCATAACAAAACATTATTTCATGGAGGATTTTTATAATTATCCTGATAATTATAATTATCCTACCATGTCACGTGCGATTTCATGAAAACTCTGGCTTTTTGCATGTATATATATATATATATATATATATATATATATCAGAAGCTGAGTAATAATAGTTTTTAATAATAAATGTTTTTTAAATTGTTATTCTTATTTTATATTAGTACCATCCAGATCAGGGCTGAACGTGGGGGTGTATATGGGGTATGCCATACGGCCACTTCTCTCACTGATGTAATTGGAATAGTAATAATCTCCATTTACTTCTATTATTTCCTTATATCCACTATTTCAATTTCCACTCTGACCACTAACTACAGATAGTAGTTATAGAACATAAATGTCATTTTCTGTTTTTATCCATTCTTTGTCATGCTTTAATATGTCTATTAATGGATGCCAAACTGTCACTGATCTGATTTTGGTCTGAGGAAGAAGTGTGGGAGCACAGCCAGACCTGTTCTGTGTGGGTGTTTTTCTTCAGAATCTTCCCTCCTGTCTCGTGGAGAGGGGTCATCCCGTACTTAAACCATGGCTGGGACAAAGGTCCGGTATTGAGTGGTTCTTGCATGGGACGCATTGGTCTGCTTGGCCTCAATACACATTATGCTCAGTTCGCTTTGGATTTGTTTGTTCTTATATTGTTTTATGCATTAACCCAAACATGCAGGGAGGTATAAAATATCCCACAAGACATTTGCCACATGGTGGGTATTTCATTTGTTGTATGTAGAAACTTGTTCTTCCCTTCTACTAAATGTGCTTATAGTGAGCATAGTTACATATATCACTTCTCTCACCTCTCTGAATATTCAATGGCGGAGCTATTCAGATGCATGTCTAAGCTCGTAATGCAGCAAAACTAATTGTTCTTTATGCTGATTCATTCTTGCACCTCTGATGTTCACAAATATTAGTGTAGGTTTCATAACACATACCCAGTTTATATTAACCATCTCCTGCCCAAACAGTTTTTTCCATTCCTGGCAGCTAGAATATTCCAGAACATCTATGCTCTCTTTATGTACCCCTTCACTAATTTAAAAAGAAGTCTCCATAAGCCTATAATGCGATACATAATATACTTTGGATCAGACAACTTTGCATGTTCGAGTATTCTGTCCTAGTGTCCAGCTTTACTTTAACCTTTAGGAGTCTCTGGAGAACATAAGTTCTAATACATTTGTACCAAATCCTGACCTCTGCTGCCAGAACCCTGCCCAATGGAAATCATTAACCAAACAAACAAATTCACTTGTACCATAAAATTTCCCCCCCTTCACGTGTAAAATGAGGGTGGTGCATATCTGGATTGTACAATCTGCCTTCTGACTTTTGCTGTTTAATAAAAGGGGTTTTACGGTCGCAGTGATCGTAAATTGGCCACTTGTAGTAAGTCTGGATTCAGTCTGCTATTATTCTTTATCAGTACCTGAATTCTTGGCTGGATTTACACATATCTAATGATTTTGTGATTAATGCACAAACCCCCCTAAAAACAAATCAAACTAATTTTGCCCTAAGCATTTTACCTTTGTGCATTCATGTCTTTTTTACGTCTTGCCTGTTTTTACCACGAGGTGTTTATTTTTATGTTGATTTAACATGTTTGGGTTTGGGATGGGTCATATGTCTTAATCTACTATATGTGTTGAACTGTTGAACCTGTGCATATAGACCTTGATTCATATCTATATATATATATATATATATATATATATTTACGATGTGAGTCTCTCACTCAGATCCTGTCCACAATGTTGTCCAAGTCCTTGAGAAACAGTATCTTGAAGAGAAGAAAAACGCTTTGGAAGAACAGAGGCTCATGTATGAACGAGAGTTAGAACAACTGCGACAGCAACTGTCCCCAGAAAGACAGCACCAGCACAACAGTGAGCGCCTGTCCTACAATTCTCAGACAGCACAGCAAAAAATGAGCATGTGGGCAGAAGAGAGGTAATCCTTTCAAGATGCGTACTCATATTTAGTGCTGGAATATCTGAATGTATGCATGATCATCTAGAATAACTCTGAGTTCCTATGTACCACAAATGTCCAGAAAAATGCTTCGGATTTAGAGCAATCCAGATACAACACATTGCATGACTGCTTTTCTCCGGAGGGGTGTGTGTGGAGGGACCTAGTTACAGTGGTGTTGTACACTCAGGGCAGATTTATGCAATTGCTCCTTGCTACAGATAGGTAGTTGCACCATCTCAGTGCTTGTCTACGTATAGGGGCTGTTATCGGCTGACACTCCACAACATATTTTTAACCTACCAAATGCAATACAAATGTACGTGAATGCTGCTTATGCATGGTGATAGTTTAAATAAATTAAATGTAAATTATTATTTTTTTAAGCGAAATTCATTCATGGCTCTACTTTTAAAGCATTTGTATAGTTGAAAAAGTGATGTAGCTACAATGGACTAGAAGCAGACTTCTGAAAAACTGTTGTTCCATGCTCACTGAGAATGAAAAGCAAACACATTTTGTCATTGTGCATGTGCATTCTGCTATAATCCAGATCAGGAATCGCCAGATCCTGCGTTCCATTATGTAATGCATTCCAAACACACAGGATAGCATAGGGTAGATAGTATAATGTGATTCCGAGAGGTGGGAGTAGGAAGGTATGCAAGTGGTAGAGTAATGGCTAGATTTAGTTTTTATGTACTATCCCAATTTCCCAATGTGGCTATTTTTATTTGAGGACGATGTAAATATTTTAAGGTTGATAGCTATCATTTGTAGATTTCTGCTCTTGAAGGAATGAAATCGATTTCTCAATGTTTATATTATATTTTCACTGCAGGGATGAACTGTTCAGACAGAGCCTTTCTAAGCTCAGGGAGCAAATAGTCAAAGCTAACACATTGGTGAGAGAGGCCAATTTTCTAGCAGAGGAGATGGCGAAATGCACTGACTATCAGGTCACTCTTCAAATTCCAGCAGTCAACCTCAGTGCCAACCGTAAGGTTAGTACTTTCCCTGGTAAAATACAATGTTATGGCTATTATAAAACTAAATATACTTTTTTGTAGACTTATGTAAAACTGCATCTATGTGCATCTATGTATTAAAATTGGCCCCTCAATTATTATTAATTGTCCTAAGTTGTGTAAATATAAGTTATATGGTGATATTTGTACCATTGGTGATATTTGTATGACTTCATTGTAATAAACTTTTCTATGGATTTTACATCAAATTTTATACAACTTTTTAACAACCTGAGATTGAATTGATTTAATATGAAAATGCATCTGTTCTCAGAGAGGAGCGATTGTGAGTGAACCAGCTATACAAGTGAGGCGAAAATGTAAAGGCACTCAAGTATGGACCATTGAGAAGCTAGAGAATAAACTCATTGATATGAGAGATGCTTACCAAGAATGGAAAGAGGGGCCAGTTGAGGTAATTCATTGTGACTGTGGTAATGTTTTGAGTACATAAGATCTGAGGACTGTTCCCATACATTTGAAGGGGGTTGCTCATAATATATTGGATATCTTTACAAAGACGCATTTTCTGAATTATTTTTCTCTTTGTCTAAATTGGATTGGGACATCGGGTTTATGGGACTTATCTCACCTGGGTTATAGCGTCTTAACCCCTTCTTGGTGGTTGTATCAGTAGGTCAGTGATCTGCTTATATAACCTGACCCTTTTCCTGGGCATACACGTTCAAAAGCAGTAATAGATCCGTATTTATATGTATAATGAAAATTAAGTTTTATTGAAAGTAAATGATTAACCATTATTACCAGGGCCGGATTAAGAGCCACATGGGCCTGGGGCTGAAAATGATGAAAGGCCCATTGGACGGGCCAGTGATGTGTGGGTGTGACCACTGTTGTATATGGTGGCCAGTTACATGTGGGCCACTTAATCACCCTGTGTCCTCCTTCATCACACTGATATCATTAACTGCAACACTATGGGCCCTTTTGCCAATGGAGGCCTGGGGCTGTAGTCCCATTAGCCCCATTGTCAATCTGGCCCTGATTATTACATAGTACATTTTATATACTTGTAATTGCCTAATTCAACCTCCTAGCAGACCACATCCACACTTATGTAGTTTAGTGATTTACGTAGTAGACTTTTAGAGGTAGAGGTGGAAGGTGTAAACATCGCTTGGAGGTCTGTATCCAGTCTGTATCCAGTCCAATTTTACTCATTTGGGTTTTTCTTTTGGGGGTTTAAATATATGCAAACAATCGGAATATGTAATGGTTGTAATGTCATTTCTTGCAGAATAAAAGGCTTATTTATAGGAAAGGTGACCCATTTTATGAAGCTCAAGAAAATCACAACCTCATTGGGGTAGCAAATGTATTCCTTGAATGTTTATTTTACGATGTTAAATTTCAGTATGCCGTGCCTATCATCAGCCAACAGGGGGAGGTAAGACTCCTATGTCATTCTTTGTTTTTATTAGAATAACTCTTCTTCATTAGTATCATTGTAATCTTTTTTATTTATTTTTAATATTTTCTACATTTTAAAATCATGAAATAAAATCACTGATAATTTAATTATACAGCAACTAATAATTGCTTAACAAATAAACTATAATTATTATATCGGATATTTTACATTTTTCAATGTAGAAATTTGGAAGTTTCTATTTCTGTTTCAAGCTATCACAATTAGTGGAGCCTATGTCACTATTTATTGGTACTTTGGAATAGGAAATATATTTGTGTTTCATGGCCCTGTTTATTGGCACTTATCTGTCCTTAGTATATAGGGTATACACCTTATATTGTACGATCTCTTATAAGTTCCGCTTAATTGCATTGCATTGTAAATTTTGTTGAATATATAATTTATTTGACATTTTATTTGTGTCAATGCACAAAGCCCAGTAGATGGTAGAATACACATTGGCCATGTTTTAATAATAACAAGAATTTATTAGGAATGTAAGAAAACACTAAATTTGATATTTAGACAAATTATATTTCAAGACCTTGCATAAGAAAATTGTAAACATATAGCTCCACAGTGTGGCCCATCTAAAGATTCTGTCACTGTTCCCTGCACTCTTTTGATCAGTCACGGTTTGAAACTATATTGAGTTAATGGCCGTATATATCGTCTTATAATCTATTTAGGTCGCGGGTCGACTTCACATCGAGGTAATGCGCATTACAGGTGTGGTTCCTGAGTGTTTACTGGGTGATGACTCCTCAGAGAATTCTAGTGAAAGTGGTAGCTTTGAAATCATAGAAAATAGTGGCGAAATAATCTACCGGCCAAAAAAGCTTACCTGTCGAGTGAGTATAACCAATGTGACTAAAAATAAAAGCTCTGTTTATGTAGTTGTTTAGAATATGCTTAATAGAGACATTTATGATATTACTATTATTCACAATATTTTAGTTTTTATTAAATAGAACTAGCAAAATATACAACATCATGGGACTGATATGGCGAATTTTTAGATTAGAATTATGCAAAGCTGAATTGAAACAGGTTAGGATAATGTATTTGCATGTATGTTGTATGGTTATTACAGAGGGATACCTGAAGTAATTTATTATTTCAATTCCAGGTAAAAATTAAAGAAGCCACTGGCCTTCCGTTGAACCTATCAAACTTTGTGTTCTGCCAGTACACCTTCTGGGACCAGCCTGAGCCTACAGTAGCACCACCCATGGTAAACCCTGACATGCCTTCACTTCGAAGTAAAGATGCACAGTTTACAGTTACATTTGCACATTCTAAGGTAATGATTGCTTACAAATATATTGTATTGGTTATGCAAATCAGCATACTCTTCCACATTTCACAGTATATTAGACATTATTTTTACACTGTATTGGTGTATCTTCTGCATCACAAATTTTTTTATATATATATATATATATATATATATATATATATATATATTTTTTTTTTTTTTTATTTAGTTTTAGAAGCCATGTAAAAACAAACAGTCAATTCACGTTAATCGTGGCCCACCAAACAGGAAACAATAACAATCTAACAAATGGTGCACTTAGACACGTAAAAATGATACCAAGTAAAGTACGGCAGTCATGAGAACAATAATCAGTATAAATGTTAGATTCAATAAAGTAGATAGAAGGCAAGGTGCAATGCTAGAGACGCAGGAGATTACATACAATGGGTCCGGCACATTAAATGCCCAGAAGTCACCCAAACAGAAGACCCTGTGTCAATAAAAGTAAATCAATCCCCGTACTATGTACACAAGTGATCACCACGGTCCAGGTCCTCATCCAACTCCCAAGGTCAACCTTCCATAAGTAACGCAAAGACTGGAGATGCTTGGAGGACAAGAACCTTGGTCATGCCCAACTGATCAAGCGGAGACCTAGACCTAAATAGGTTTTTGAACATTTAGCAACTAGGATCTAGATTTTCATCTTCAAATGTCAGAAATGTTTTTAAGCTATTTAGCATAATGCAGTACTAATAGCCATTTACAACACTGCTTAACAGCACCCTCTTACAGCACCCTCCTTCCACACACACATGCACTAAAACAACTTCATGAACAGTTCTCACTTACTTAGGTTTGCTGATGACTTAGCGCTACATGATGGATGTGTAAACATTTAGGTTGCTATAGGGAATATCGGTGGATCAAGGTGTATGCTAGGTTACCATTAAAATGTAAACATGTATCTCCATATAGTAGTAATAATAATAATAGTAATAATAATAATAATAATAATAATATTTTGTTCCAGGATTGCTGCTTACTTTAAAGCTGGAGATTTTTGTAACTACTATGATGCCAATCATATGACAGTTGATCATTAGGTCTGACATCTTACCAGTGTGTACAATCCAACAATGATGTAAAATTGTGTAACACAGCATATGATTGTGCTATTGGATTATTCTTTTTACAATTAATGATGAACCAGTATGAGTTGAACAGATTGTAGTGAGAGATTAAAATCAGAGTCCTGCTGGTAAATTGTATTAGTGTGTATGCATGAATCAGAATTCTCATCACAACATTAAATCATTGGTTTTATGTTTAAAATATATTGTATTCTGTAAAAGTTTTTGAATTGTGTACCCAACATCACATAACTATATATGTTCTTATTATATGTACCAGGGCTCGAAGTGGGGGTGTATACGGGGGTATGCCATACTGGCACTTCTTCCACTGATGTAACTGAAAAACTTCAAATCTCCATTGACTTCCATTATATTCTGTGTTTTCATACCTCCACTTCTGAATGTCCATACCCCCACTTCTAAATTTCCACTTCGACCACTGATATGTACACAAATTACTGTTNATTACTGACAACTAGCAATATACAAAGAATATCCAAGTACAGATTGAAATTGTGTCTTGGTGTTTGTATTAAATATATGGTATATATTTGTTTCAGGATTATGTGGTGAATATTACAGAAGAGTTTTTAGAGTTTATTTCTGAGGGAGCTCTTGCTATTGAAGTGTGGGGCCACAGATGTGCTGGGAATGGAAGATCCTTGTGGGAGATTGATTCTCTTCATGCAAAATCAAGAACACTACGAGACCGGTGTGTATGGCTTAAGTGTATGGTTGCTTTCAATAAAATATAAATTATAGGAACTCAAAGTCTTACGTTTTTGCTGGGATTAAAAAAACGTAGTTATTAGCTGTGTGCTACTCCCAGAAGTCCCCAATTACTGGCAGACACTTCTTTGCCACTCTTTCCTCCAAGTGCCTAGGTTCTCCTGGTCAGTGTTGTTCAGTATAATCCACCCTATTTTTATTGTTTGAGGACATAGGAGCTACAGTATTAGCAAGAATATTTACAATAATTGACCTTATGTTTGTATTGATTTGTATTTATTTCAATTGCATTTCCTATAAACTAATTGATTACAATAAGAGTACTTTTTAACACATGTCATTTCTGAATTAAAATAAATCAATACATAAATTGCTTAATATATGACCAACAACTAGGATGTTTTTGTTATAAAATGGCAATATGGCAAAATTAACATATACATTACTTTTCCTGAAAAATCACAGAAGCTGCAAATTTTTATCTTGTCTTTTTGTTTATTACTTTTATTATTGCCATTTTACTCCAGGTGGAATGAGGTAACACGTCGGATAGAAATGTGGATCTCTATACATGAACTGAATGAGAATGGGGAATACACATCTGTGGAGTTACATCAGGCAAAGGATGTGAA
The DNA here is from genome assembly GCA_016617825.1 of Platyplectrum ornatum. NCBI lineage: Eukaryota > Metazoa > Chordata > Amphibia > Anura > Limnodynastidae > Platyplectrum > Platyplectrum ornatum. The sequence continues at coordinate 52,053 of JABWIB010000566.1, read as the reverse complement.
CACTGGGGGTGTATTTCAACTTAGACAGGTAAGGAGTGTTCAGCTAATGCGAATCTCTACCTAACTGTTTCTGTGACTTTCTTTATACATTGTTGTACTTTTTCTTTGTTTAGGGACATTCCAGAAGAATCCAAGTTACTGTAAATCCTATACAGAATTCTGGCACTTTGCCGTTGATGGTTGAAGCTGTTCTTTCTGTCTCAATCGGCTGCATCACAGCCCGGTCCACCAAGTTACAGCGAGGGCTGGACAGTTATCAGGTAACTTAAGAAACTGATTTTACTCAGGCAGCATAGAAGTTCAGTGAGATGAATCGATAAACTGGCAGCCAGTGTCTGTAATTTGTATTTTATTGATGTAGGACAATCATAAAGCACACATTAAAAGAGAACATTATTTAAGTAAATAGTATGGTGCACTGTTTTGCAATCTGTACCTTGTGAATTATTGATGCACATTTTTTTTACCATATTTACGTGAATTAATATTAAATCACTCTGTATTTAAATTATGCAGGAATATTTGGAGAGGTAACTTATTGATTACAATGTGCTCATACTGAAATTAAATGGAATAAAAAGAACAATATGACTGATGTTATAACAGACAAAAAATATAAACTTGATAATTGTTTGTAAGGAATGAATGCATTGGAACAGATAACCGTAGTGCTGGATATGCCTATATGTGTTCTCTCTTTCCGTATAATATAGCAATGTGTATATAACAGCGTGCTATGACTAGTGCGCCTTGCTTTGTTATGATGTAATAAAAGCCATGCATGTCCTGTTTACATCATGTATTCTCTCCTACCAGAAAGATGATGATGTTGGTGGTGATGATATGGATAGTTACCAGGTATTATTACAGTGGCTTCTCTCATTCCCGAGGCTTGGGACAAGGTTCTGCACCACAACTTGGGAAGAGGAGCGTGGGGAAATATCCTTGTCAAAGAGGGTGGTGGGAAAAGGCTTGTGGTGCTGGCAATGGGAGCTTGCAAAATCACAACTTACTGCCATCACTGAACCAGCTCATAAAATGCTCACAGACTTTTCACAATGTATAACATTACCTAACAAGATCCTCACTCAATATACTGGACTTTAAAAATATTTGTGGACAATGTTTTATCAATCATGTAAAGCGATTCCTGTATCCTAAGCGTTACAAGTAATCCTTTGTTCATATCCGCGTCTTCATATATTTTCATGTACACTATAACTACACAATATACCTTGACAGAATAGGTGTTGTGTCAGACATTCAAACATCAAAGCAGCAAAGTATATCCTTCAAACTATAAGGATCTCTAAAGAAATTTTGTAAAAATAGATCAAAAAGATAAAAAACTAGAATACACTTTAATTCTATATTTTATTTGGTAGGATTCAATGGAAGATGACAATTTAATAACATTTGGACTGGATCCAGACTTTCGTACTTAAATTACGAGCGAGTGGCCAAAACCATGTTGAATTGAAGGGGAGAAAAGTTTTTGTTTAGTTAAAAACAGATTTAAAGTTTAGAGATGATGTTTCTAAACCTGTGTGCAATAAGCAAAAGCAAAGTATTCTCCTTGCATGCAAAGTCTTACTTCTCCTGCAATTCAACATGGTATTGCCCACTCACTCGTAAGTTTAATAGTACGTAAGTCTGGATGCAGTCTATCGAAAGAACACTAACTATTATGCTAATTCACAAATGCACTAACATGTTGGCTGACTACATATATTGATGCTTTACCATTATCACAAGTAAACAAACATAAGGCATGATGCATGATTGGGGTTTAATTTGCATGGAAACAAGGATGGATCTACTGATAATCTTTCACCTGGAGCTGTACTCTAATGGTGCAATTCATCTTTTTTTCTTTTATATCTTAAAATGACAGGCTCACTTTCATTACATTCTTTTTTTTGCCATTAAACATATTTTAAAGTTTTTAAAATTAAAGACCGGATCCAGACTTTTGCAGAAAACATCCACATTTCGTGACCACACATGCGAACGTAGCAGACTGTCAGCATGGATCTATGTCTTCAAAGTCCTAATTTCCATGCTGGAAGTTTTTCCGATTGCGGGTAGGACAGGGCGTGATGTGTATGTCAGGTATGCTCAGTTTATGTACAGTATTGCTTAATGAAGCCCTTACATGTTATCGAGATTTATGCACCAACCCAATTTTACTTGGGAATGTTGCTAAATGAATTAAAGTTAGGTCCTACAATAATTGCCTCCTTGCATACAATGGGAGCGGCCTCAAACGAGAGTTTATATACAGTAGGGATGCAGTTGCCCTCAGATCTCCAAGCACTGCAGAAGCAGAGGTCAGGATCCGGTTCTAGGTTACCAGTATGTTGCATTCCATACAGATCTGATTTTCGCCCTTGTCCCAGTTTATTTGTTTGTATAAATAAATAGTATGATTAAAAATTGTTTAATGGCATCAGACTTTATGGCATCAGACTTAATTTTACTAAATTTATGTGGGAAAAGGACAAATAAGAACTTTGATGAACTTAAAATGTATTTCTGTATTTATAGATATGTGTTTTTTTCTCTATTATCACTTTCACACAGGAAGAGGACTTGAACTGTGTACGCGAAAGATGGTCAGAAACGCTAATTAAACGTAAAGAGTATTTGGATGAACAGATTCAGAAAATTATCAATAAGCAAGGTTGTTATGTCATTTCAAATATTTTTATGCACAGAAGTAATTTATGCAAAGTGATGAAAACTCATTTTACATGCACAGCATAGAGAGTCCATTGAGTTGCTATGAAGGGCTTTCAAGTATCCACAATCCACTCGATCCAGACTTCCAACTATTGACTCTTCCGACTACTCCTCTGCTAATGGAGATCCAAACACAACACGTTCAGATCGTAGGATCTTTGATTATTATTATTATTATTATTATACTATCTATTGATAGTGAGTTTTACAAGTCAAACTAGAGAAATATTTATTTTGGAATTGTGTTCTATTATATGGCTAATATTCTTGCTGTTCTATTATATGTTTAATATTCTGCATAAACTATATCACATACAATGGACAAATCATCATTTTTGATCATTTTAAAAACAATTTTATTGGATAGTTCCAGTTTGCCAGATTAATCTCTGACAGACCAAAATCACATCATTATACAGTTTAAATAAAAACATTAGGCGATCAGCTAGAGCGATGGGCCCAGAAAGGTGGAAAAAGCACCCCCTTCCTGCCCCATTTACATGTCAAGTTATTGTAACAGGGCATGTAAACAATTAGCCAGCATGGGCAGTCACCTGTTGCTCCTCTCTTGAATGGCAGCACCCCCTCTCCTATGTGAACCAGACAAGGGGTCGGTGCTAGGTCTCACCTAGGCTGACCAGAGACCTAGCCCTGGCACTGGCAGCACCTTAACCGTTTCTGAAAAAACATATTTACTTATTCAGATCTTCTAGAACAATGTGCAAGTAGTGGTTTTTGTACTAAGTTCTGTCTCTTTGAATTTATTATACTCAAAAATACAAGTATATTTTTTTCTGAGGAGCTGAAAGGATGACAAATATACAAGCACTTTCTCCGCCCACAATGATTTCCTTGTTACTCATTATTTACTGTAGTAATATTAATGATTATGCTTCTTTCAGAGAAAAGTGAGGATGATATTGAGAGAGAAGCAAGACTAGTCGAGCAGTGGGTTGGCTTAACAGAAGAGAGGAATGCAGTGCTAGTGCCAGCGCCAGGAAGTGGCATTCCTGGAGCTCCAGCAAACTGGTGGGTCTGAGATAAATATTATAACTATCAACAATTAGTAAATAAATACCACAAATAATATCATGGAATAGTAAAATGGACTATTAGTTATAGATCACATATTACACTTTTATGTATATTGTTAACACTAAATTAACACTAATTAACACTAAAAGTGTTAATGATAAACATGTATTATCTTTGTAGGATGCCACCAGCTGGAATGGAAGCACATATCCCTGTCCTTTTCTTAGATCTTAATGGTAAGATGCGTTAATCTAATGAATAAGCAGCACATAAGGATTGTGCCATTTCTGTTTAAGAAATTAATGCACACTCTTTAAAAACATAACAAATGACCACTGGCAGTGGCGTAGCTATATGGGTCGCAGTGGTCGCAAGTGCGACCGGGCCTTTAAAGCAGGGGGCCATATATCACAAAAGAATTGACTGCAGGCTGTCAGTGTTTGGGATGAGGTAACCAGACAGCACGCTGCTATACTGGAGTTATCACCACCATTACACCATTACCCCTCCTCCAGGACCACACCATAGAGCAGTGTTCTGCATCAAAAGTCACTCAACCCCTTATTCAACCAAGTGGGCCTCAGATCCCTTATTCAGATTCGTGATCCAGAGTTGCACTGTGAGGGGTGCAAACATTTTAATTCAATTTCAAGAAAATAAATCACTCAAAAAAACTCCATAGCTTTATCTTTTATATAATTACAGTTTTTGAAATTGTATTTTTGTTTAAGGTGGGGGCCCAAGTTGAGTATTTGCATTTGTATTCCCACCTCATGGTGGGCAGGTACATGATTCCTTTAGCCTGGCCTCTTTTGGACAACCGGTAGCCCTATTGTTAATAGTCACATATATCTTTGCTAATATTGCTATTAGCTAGAATAAAAATGTAAATTGATTATAACCTTTACATCAGGCTCTCCATGGTTTGTTTTCCTAATTTCTTCTCTTATTAGCTGATGATCTCAGCGCCAATGAACAGCTGGTTGGATCTCATGCCGCAGGTGTGAATTCCATATTACCAAAGGAGCATGGGAGTCAATTCTACTACCTGCCAATAATAAAACACAGTGATGAAGAGGTAATGTGTATTCACTTTTCTAACACAGAATTATGAATTAATGAAAGAAGTGTAAATGTAATATTATCTTTCAACCATTATATCTAGTTATTACAGTTATCTAGTTATTGTGTATTTTCATTATCCTTTATTTATTGAATGCCATCATATTCTGCCCTGCCATAGATTGCTTAAAACCTTCTCCACTAGAACTTTAAATCTGGTTTATTTTAATTCAATTATTCTAGGTCAGTTTATAAATTATATTTTACTAATGTTGATGCTGATGTTTTATTATTGCCAGGTATCAGCCACTGCTTCCTGGGATTCTGCAATCCATGACTCAGTGCACTTAAACAGGGTTACTGCACAGAATGAACGCATCTATCTTATTGTAAAGGTCACAGTGCAGCTAAGCCATCCAGCAGCTTTGGAGCTGGTTCTCCGGAAGAGAATTGCTGTCAATGTTTATAACAAGCAGGTGCTTTATTTAGCATTTTATCATAAATTAAATAGAGGATGAATTTTGCTGACAACCTAAACACAAGGTGGAAATATTCATATAATATAAGCAATATATAATAGCATATGCAATATATAAGTATTAATGTTTTCTAGTTCAAGCTATTGTTTTCAATATTTTGTATTATTTTTCACCCACAAAATGTAGATTTTAAAGCAGCTGTACAAAAGGGAACATTAAGTAGGAGCTGTTATGGAAACTAAAAGTGTGCAACTTTAATATCCCAAACAAAACAGTGAAATTTGTTCTTCTACAAATAAAACCCCTTTGCATTTACTCAAATAACCCAGACAGATATATCCCCTCACTTATGACCACAATGATGGTACAGAGGAAGCAGATTAGCAAGGATCACAATTTACTTTCATGATCAAAATTCCTACCATGTCTGAGCTGCATTAGATGACCAACGTCCCTCCATGGCCCATGTGTGACTGGGCCACTTCCTTGCATTAAACACTCATCCCATGTTTTTATTCCGGTGTCACTTTCCCTTCCCAATCACTGCTTCAATTAAACCTAGAAAACATGATTTAAAAATAGCCTGTGTTTTTTAAAAAAAAAAAGAAAAGAAAAAAAATAAATAAAATAAAAATAGCCTGTGGTCTCACTAAACTCAATATTTTATTGTTGCTTTTGCTTTTGCTCCCTGCCACTATAGAGACTGCTGAATTTCACTTTCGACTGTTCCATAAAGTAAGAAAACCAAAAAAAACTCTTACGCTGAGCTAATTACAACCACAATTATATAGCACTATGTATTTCTGGGTATAGGTATATTCTGATCCCCAGTAAGCACTTTCTGCCAATTTGGTAATTAAATTCAAATTTATGAACTACAGAAAATAAATCTTATGAAAAAATCTATCTTTTCTATTAAATAATAAACATATATTTTCTTATTTTTACATAATGTATTTTCTTCAGAGTTTTACACAAAGTCTAAAACGACGAATGTCTACCAAGAACTTTCTCTATTCCAGTGGTGTCAGCTATGAGATTGTGTCCAATATCCCAAAGGTAAGTTTTATTTATTTGTTAAGTGCTAGAAATACAGAAGATGAAAGCTAAAAAAAGCCTTGCTAAAGGGGTGAATAATTATATTTTAAAATGCTTAGAGACTCACACAATCACAATAAGTAGACCTGAATTAGTACCTAAGACAGACAATACTTTTAAAAAACTGGTGGAGAATAGAATACAGCATAAGGAGAATTTATAGGCCATAAATCAATATATTTTACAGTCCAAATTCCTACATAGTGTTCCCATGTCACTTTAGTAATACCACATTCAGATTACCAGCCTTTGAAAAGTTGGGGTTTGATTGGCGGGGCTGTGAAAAAGGACTATTCACATTAGCCGGCTTTTTGTTAACAGTATCTCTCTTTTCACCAATATGAAGTTCATCACAGGAAGCACATGCTTTTTTTAACCAGTCAGCAGTTGTCCGGGCCTTTTTGCGCCCAGCTTTTTTACACAGGAGCGTTCAGAATGACTTGAGACCTGGGGCTTTTTGACTGAAGCCGGTGTTTTCACCTAAAACTCTGGCGATATGAGGTTATCTGAATGGGGTGTAATCTAATATCCTCACATTCTTCACTTTTTCAAATGATACCAACAAGTTGACCATGAGACTCTATATACCCCCCTGGCCACCATTCGTACTCTGTGTAAGTACATGACCCCATGTGATTGCTGCGTATGTTGCATAGCGTACGCAATTTTATGTAGTGTTCACAGAACAGAGTGGCCGGACAGTTTTTTAATCCAGGCTGAGAATATAGGCTGAGGGAATAAATACATTAAAGACTACAAAGGAGGGTAAGTAAAATGGTACATGGCACATTAAAAGAAAGACTAGGAGGACAAATCATGTGTAGCTTGGAGTAGTAAAGGGAGAGGTGGCATATAATAGAAGCATTCAAATGTGTTTTTTCAAAATGTATATAAATTGGAAGGGTGTTGGTTTTGAGGAAATGTGTGGGGGGGGCAGAGTGGACAAGCCATGAGGTTCTTATGTGCCGTCACATTCTATCTGTCTATATATGTCATAAGAGTATATAGAACATCAGCTTTCTTATTAAAACCATCCGAGCCACTGGTGCAGAGCCACTGGTGCAGGGCTACTGTTGCACCACTGAATTTCTGCTTTCACTTTTTACACCAGGCAACTGAGGAGGCAGAGGACAGAGAAACACTAGCTTTAATGGCAGCAAAAAGTGATTATGAGGCATCATCTGATGGGGAAACGTACATTGAGAAATACACTCGTGGTGTGCTGCAGGTGGAAAACATTCTGGGCTTGGAAAGATTAAGGCAGGCAAGTACTCAGTGGAAAGAGAATGTACATTAACTTGTATTGTATTTAACTTGTATTTATGGATAATAATTGAGGTGAGCTGCTAANGGTAAATTTACAATTTTGCCAACTTTCCTTTGCCCTTATTGCATGCTCGTAAATATAACATCATCAACTCTTCCCGTTACTTTTACACGTTTGCCATATTTTGCCATTTGGAATTTCCTTTATAGAACTAAAATCTTTCTGTGCTTAGCACCTACATAAACCTACATAATAGACATCTCAATATATGTAGGTACTGTCAATAGAGAGAAACAAGTTTTACATATTTAGGAATTTTATTGAAGTCTGTAAAGTGTAGGTGTCTTTTGTCCTTTAAGGCGGTCACAGTTAAGGAAGCAATTTCAAACAAAACTAAGCACATTCGGAGGAGCCTCAGTACCCCTAACATGCACAATGTAAGTGTAAACTTTTGAAAAATTATATAAGCAATGCCAGTGTATCCCTTTTTTAAATTTATTTACTTTTTTGTACAATGTTTAGGTGTCATCTAGTCGTGTGGATTTGTCTGGTTATGAAGAAGATGACAAGGTAATAGATGAATTTGGTTCATAGCTAAACTCATAAAATAAAATATAGCCATGGCATAACATTAAGAATATGTCAGTCATTCTTTGTTACACCGTAAAACTTATTCCCTGCCTCATTACAAAATAACTCACATCCTCCTTTAATTTTTATTTGTTTAATGTTGAATTTTTTGTTATTTACTCCAGTACACAGTGTAGTGTAACTGCACAGCGGTGGGGCTTAACATGGGTGGAGCATAGCAGTGGCGGTATACCATACCCGACTTTGAGCACAGTTCTGCACTGACCCAAGAGCCTTTTGCCTGTGGTGCAGGGTGTCGTAGCAGCCAACAGTGGTGACTACTGTGTCGATTGTGGAACCATTACTGGGTTGGAAAAAAGGATAGACAATTTTTCCAAATCTTTATCCCGGAAAGTGGTCATGACATACACAAGCAGGGCCTGGCCTGACTGGCATTTGAGGCCACCTGATGTGGAGTTTGCATGCGATATTGTTACTTGTTTATGGGAGACACATAATGTAAAAATAAAAAAACAAGATATATTGTTAATATGCCATATAAATTCATTCGATTTTCATAAATATAATTTAAATTTCATCTTTCCCCCCTGCCCACCTGCTGTAATTTAGGTGGATGGGGAGAAGGACCAGCCCAGTGGGCAGAAATTCTAGTGCACGTAACATTTTTCTTTGCGCTAGGAAATTTTTTGCAATCTGCATGCGTAAGTTGGATACCAAATTCTGGATCCCGTCCTGGTAGTTCATTTTACTTCTCCTGAACCAAATATTGTTTTAGAGATAAACTCAATATTCATTTATAGAAACATTAAGGTTAATGACTACATTCCAGCCTCAACAATAAACCAAAAAGGAACTTAAATAATAATAAATTATTAGATAAAACTTAAATTTACATGTAAATGTTAACACAATCACAGTTAATCACAATACTGTACACACACCAAAGCACACAAATGTAAAAAAAAAACACCATTTATAAACAGGTGTGGGTTATTAATAAAAGAGGAAATAATTTCCCCCCAAATTAGTAATGAGCACAGTACTTTTAGTAATATTAAAAAAATTATCTCTTCAAGATCTTTTCCCAAACACACACAGACCTCTGCGACACCTCTGGTATTTTTATAATTATTCTAATTACTAACATTTATAATTTGTTAAGAGGATGCCAAGCTAATAAAGTTTGCATTTTAGTTGATTTTATTGTACTCCTCTGTTTTGATGAAATGTATATCAATTACCACTTTGTGATAAATCATTTTTAGTATGCTCTCCCTAGGGATCAGAAAGCCAAATAGATTTGTCAGATTACTCCTCCAACTATAAAGACACATCGTGCTATGGAAGTCATTTTACGGAGTCACCGAGGAGGCGGGACACCGGGGGAGGTAAATATCTAATATTTTTTATCTAATTTTTACAATATATCATGCTGATTCTAACTATTTTTTTACCATTTTGCAGAGGATAATTTTTTGAATACCATAATACTAAGAACAACAGATATGAGTGAGATTTTTTATACAATCCATTGCAATATTGCAATAGATCTTGTAGGAGTGGATTAAATGAAATCAAAATGCAAAAACAACATGTTTTAACTTTTTTGGGATTAATTAAAAGTAGGTTACTAGTGACAGATAAGTTAATATTTTTTTCTCCTAGATTCATATACAAATGAAGGACTTATACCCTATACCAGTAAATAAAGATATTGTTTCCCTTTTTTAGGTGGAGCACCAGAGAACCCACAAGCCTTATTGGCGAGTCCCTTCAAAACATTCTCTCCTCAACCACCCAAATTTTTTAAGCCATTAATGCCTGTGCGGGAAGAACATAAAAGAAATATGCCTTTTGAAAGCCAGCCATTGCTCAGCCAAGAGGTACACACAGGACAGGTCTGCTATCATTGTGTATACATTGTTAACTTCATATTGCAGGCTTTTCTTAGTGTGTTCCGCTATCTATGATCGGTCATATTTTATGGTGCAATTCCATATTTCAATCTCTCCCTCACTCACAACAAAAGACCATAATATGCAGTGTAATATTAATATAGATATCACAGTGTGTCTATAGATGTCTACATGCATTAAGATATTTTATTTTGGCTGGACATGGACACGATTTAATAGTAATATTTGTAATAATTAATATTTGTGTGTCATTTGTTTATATATTTTAAATTGGGGCTTTTTTATTCATTCAGAAAATTCTAGCTGGTGACTAAATGTAAAACAGTTCAAAATATTACTGCATTGTACAAGAGACTGCATTGGAAGGAGGATTAGATCAGACTTAATTGTGTTTATTTTAATTATATTTGTGCATCACTTTTAAATAATTATGTTAATGAAAATATGGAACATATGGAGTAAGTGTACAAGATATTGTGGCATTCATATATATTTATATGTTATAAGCAAACATTCACATAATTATTCTGCCATTGAGTCATCCAGTGACTTGTGTTGCGGGGTGTGTTTGATAGACATATTGTTTCCTGCCTTCCCATTTGTTTTGCTGACCACCTTATCTGTAGTATCTCTAACTGTTTAGCCTTAGACATCTTCTGATTCTAACAACTTTGTCAGTACCATCTCCATCAAGAAGGTTAACTGTACAACTATACGGTGGAATCATTTGGAAAGAATTGTAATTCTGGATTGCTTACTTTTCACAGTTCGCATAGCATACACATAAGGCAAATAAAGGCTTTTAAAAACAGAGGACGTAATTCAGACTTTAGGCACTATTGATTTACTCACTTACTCAAGAGTGTAAAAAACCATATTGAATTGGGGGGAGTTAAGTTTCATTAGTTGCAAACAATAACAAACAGTAACAAAAAACCAACAAATTATATATATATATATATATATATATATATATATATATATATAGTCCTTTTTTTCAGACATCATTTCTGATGTAAATGCAGATTTACTAATTCATAGTAGTTTTCACTTTCCCCCAAAGTGTAGAGTTGTTTCAGGTTGTTTGGATCTGCTTTATTCATAGAAAACAAAAGTTTGATTCCTCATCGGCTTGAGAATACATGTGGGTCTGTGATGGATGTTGGTGCATGTACTTTAAAGCACCTTACATTGCATCACCAGTATATTTATCTTTATCATTGCTAATGCAAACAAAAACACTTAAAGCTGCATCAAAACACATACATTGTACTGTTGTGTATGATACGTTATACATGTTTTTCCTACTGTTACCATGTAGTTTTATTTATGTATGTTTTATTTATGTTGCATGTATGTTGCACATTTCATTTATAAGCTTTTTTTTTACCTTTTGTTTTCTGTATCCATTGCATGGGTCACTTACCAGCCATTGTCTGTTATGTGATGTGTTGTGTGTCTTAACCTTTGCAGAGCATGCCTTCACCATTGACAAATAACACTAGCACTGCTGTGTCCTCTGACCCTAATACCAGCTGCATGTCAGTAGAAACCAATAATATTCATGAAGATACCATTGTAAGTGTGTGTTTATTCTAGATAATGGTGAGTTCACGTAAAGCATGTAACATGTGTAGTAACATTATTTTCATATATGTTTCTAGCATTTTTCATGTTTGCATGATGCTGCTTTATACATTATATATTCATATTGATACTCCGGCATGTGATAGTAAAGACACTACTGTAGTACCAGTTTACATGTTGTCAAATACTAAGGAGGAAGATCAAAAAGAACTCTAAATTAGTACTATGTTTATCATTATGAATCGCCTGGAAAGAATAGAATCTTAACCCAAGTTCTCTTTAATGTTTCACTTGGGATTTACTATGATTTAAAAAAAAAAAGGGATATTGGGTATTTTTATGTTAATGTAATCTTTGAACTTTTCATTTTTTTCATTGATCTATTTATTTATTTATTGATTTAACCCCTTCCCGACATATGGCATAAATTTATGCCATGATCGGGATGTACTTCCCGCAAAATGGCATAACTGTATGCCATGACTTTAAACTGTCACAGCGTCTATTGACGCTGTGGCAGTTTGAAAATGTCTGCTGTCCG
>JABWIB010000566.1:23644-37441 GCA_016617825.1 Platyplectrum ornatum | reverse complement strand
TTACCACTAACTTAAAGTACAATGTGTCACGAAAAAACAATCTCAGAATCAGTTGGATACGTTAAAGCATTAAAAAGTTATTACCACATAAAGTGTAACATGTCAGATGTGTAAAATAGGGCCTGGTCATGAAGGACCAAATAGGCTGTGTCTTAAAGGGGTTAAAATAACTTCTTTCTGTACATAAAGTTCTATGTGTGTTTTTATTTTATTTATTTTTGTCTTCAATTGAGTGGTTTATTTTTTGAAAGTTTCTAGTTATATTAATGAAATAGTGGTAAGCTTTTAATATTGAGGATAGTAATCTATTGTATTGAGAAAAATTACTTATAAAATAAGTAGGGAGCTTTAGATAATAATAATAATAGTCATTGTTGTCTTTCATAGTATATCTATAATTGACAATTTTCTTTAATCCACTGAGCTGGGACTGTTTTTTTTATAGTTAAAACTAATTACAAAATCTAAAAATGATCACATTTTTACAATCAGCCTTAGGTATACATAAAACTTGAGATATAAAGAAACCTGATGTTTTAACAATTTTTACTTAGAATTAAGAATTTATTTGAAGCATGTATTGCAAATGTGTATTGATGTGAGAGAGACCTTACCATTACAGGGAAATAAATTACTGCATTTTTAATAGTAGATTACTATGACACAAAATAGTGGTTAATTTAACACCAGACCTTCCCCACCACTGTGCTTCGATCTTCGAACTTCGATCTCAACAGTAGCAGGGTCCCAAGTTCGTAATGTTGTGAACCATAACATACTCCCCTCATGCACAGATATTCGAGATCTGGCCTTTGGTCTTTAAACTGAATCTGTACTGCATTCCCTATTGAACAGGGCTGCGGCTGCTGTGTGGTGCCATAAAAATACACTTAATAATAATAACTTCAGTTTTTAATATGAACTCTACTCTGTGACGGTTAAATACAAAAAAGTATACCAAAGCAAAGGAAATATATAGATAATAAAAATATTAGATAGTCAAATGTTTGATTGTCTGTTTCTCTTTCAGGATTCTGAAGAAGAAGAACTTGAGTATGGAGGGACTATGAAAAAGGCGTGTTCCGCCAATGTTTATAATTTCAAGCCTTATGTGCCAGAGGAGTTTGCAGACTTCAGTGTTTACAATGCTAGTTTGGACAGCAGGGACTGGACAACCTCTAAAACAGACCTAGTTTTCTCCCATTTCTTGGATAAAGACGTTTCCCGGAGCCCCACCACTAGCAGTGTTACAAGTGGTTATGTATCTCATAGTGCTTCAAATGCTACATTGTCGGACATTGTGGTTGCTTCTACTGAAAGTATGGATCAATTAGCCACTCAAGCAAGGGATTTGGAGATCCAGGAAATCACTGGACATCAATATCTACAGAATTGTAAATCTTACAGACATAAAGAAAATTCTACCAGCTCATCAATAAACAGTGCCTTTGATAAAGTTTCACATTCCGGTCCTGAAGAAAATGCTGCTGTAATGTGTAGAAGTGTGTCCTCTGTAAACTTTTTACCGTTCGAAGTTTCTGTGGAGCATACTTGTGACATTTTAGAAGATCATTCATTTACAGAGTTCATGGGGGCAGACGATGGAAAAGACTTTGAGCATCATGAAGACCCTCTTATATCCTCATCTAATGGAGAAAATGGAGGTGTAGAATTTGTAGATTATGGCTGTGCCATAGCAGACATCCCATATGATGCAGCTGACCAGCAGACGATAGAACAGAGCCTTGAAGAAACTGATTTAAGCCATTCTCAACCTTGCTCTTCTGAAAGTCATTTGCTTTCTAGAGACCATCTTGATCTTGTAGACAATCCTTCACTGTGCCTCCTTTCACTGGGTGACCAAGTATGTATTGGGGACAATAAGTTTGGAACAGTGAGGTATATAGGCACAGTGGATTTTTCACGTGGAGTATGGATTGGTGTTGAACTTCATGTTCAGTTAGGTAAGAAACAACATAAACCAACTATTTTTATGTATGTATTTTCATTTGTATGTGCAACTGTTTTTAGCATACCTATTTATTAACTAATTATGTTATTAACAAATAGCAGACGTGGTTTATCTCCAGCTGTATTGTTGCAGTAAATACTGCAAATCCGAACCTATGTCTTGTAACAATTAAATTAGTAAAAGGCCAAATATTGGGGCTCTCATTAGAGAATCCCAAAAAATATACTGACAAAAAAGTGATAATATTCTATATTATAAGGACATATAAGGAAGTGTCAATATTACTCTGTATATATGTGTATATATGGACTTTAACAGTCACCAGTTAACTGCTACATTTAACCTGTGTACACAGGGGTTATCCGAATATTATCATCTCAATAACACTATAATAGTCTGATTTCTCTGATCATTCCTTTTTATCACCTCATCTGATTTTGGTTTTAGGAGCTCCTAATTTTACGCAACAAACAATGTGCTGATTCTGCAGAATAGTTCAGTGTATATCGATCTTTACTGAAACCATTCTGCATAGGGCCACCTTGTGGATGAGCATGTCATGACAGCAAAGATATCCACATGAAAATAGAGAGCCAGTCTAGGCAGATTCTGATGACTTGTTTGGAAAATCTCCATAAGATAATTTATGTAGCACAAAGGTACAATGCTTCTTTGTGAGCGCTATAAATTTAACATAAAAAATCATACATCAGGGCTCAAAATCTTTATGCTCCTAATATCAGCTCTTTAAATGCAGCATTTTCATCTCATACAAAGTTAAGTTTCATTTGATGGAACAGATTGCACAGATTCCATACCAATTGTTGACAGCACCTTATTACATATGTGTTCATTCAATTTATCTCTCTATAAGGTAAACACGATGGCACTGTTAAAGGAAAAGAATACTTTCGCTGTAAACCGAAATATGGAGTATTTGTCCGACCCAATCGACTAACTAAAGCACTTGGATCTACAACAAAAGGAAACAGCTGCAGTTTTCGGGCTCAGGCATGTAACATAGAGAAGCGGAAGACTTCTACACTGAAAGGATCTCCAGCACCCAGAACAAGAGAGAAAGCACAATATTCGACTGGGAATGAAGCAGCATCTGCTTTTTCTAGGAAGCAAGAGAACAGAAAGTCCTGGATTAATTAAAATGCAGTATTTGCACTTACTTCACATCACTTGTGTATAAACTCATATGGATTGCTTAAAAAGAAAGCTATTTTTGTACAGCTGTATAGTTTGACTTCTTCTGAGATGTTTACCTGGTCTAGTCCTGGACATTACTCTAACATTTTTTACAAAGGTCTTTTAATTAGTTTTTCTGCCTTGTAGGCAGGTTGTTTGCTGCACCATAAAAGCACGACTAAAGGTTTCTATGTAGATACATAAGAGGTACAGGCCTATTCTTACAATGTGTGTTATATTTTAATGAAAGCAAACAAAAACGTTTTATTCATAAAAAAATAAACTGAATAAAATACATATCTGCAGAAAAGGCACCATATGCTCTTTCCGATTTACCAAAGAACCTGTTTTACAGTGTGCTTGTCGATTACTTACAGTGAAGGTGGCCATTTTGAAAACTAAACCAATACTCCTCGAATTGTGGTATTTTTGAGGTGAAACACAGTATGTACTGCAACACACTGATGAATATTGTACCATGAGGGTACAGTCAGTTGAATGTAATGGTGTGAATGCTCAAAGCATAATAATGATTCTCGCACAGGGCTCTTCCTAACATGTATGATTTCTGTCCCTGCTTCTGGGGGTTAGCCTGACTCTGGAGTTTGGAACATCATCATCAACCACTATTACTGGATGATGTAGTAATTTTTCTACTGAAGTTAGCACATCTACAAAAGTCTGCCTTCATTGTGTTATTTGTGCTTTCATGCAGTGGCTGGCTAAATCAATGTAATAAGATGTAATCACCACATAAAAAGCACCATGTTGCCTTAGTTTCTCTTATTCTTATTTTATTTAACCCTATAAAATTTTGTCATACTGGCTCAGCTGAACTGCAACAGTGGTATAACATGGAAGTAGATGCAGCTAGAAAGAAAAATGACCCTTTATACATGGACATTACACAACGGTGAGAGAGCAACACTTAATGTAGAGTCCAGGAACAAAATGACAGCATTACACGTGGAAACAACAAGAAGTGATATTGTACCACCTTAATGAGCACACCATTTTTTATTTTTTTGTCTGGCAGAGCTTAACTAAAGATTCCCATAATATATTAAACAAGAGGTGGGAAATATGTTCTTTATATGCACCAGGAACCAGATCCAGGTTCCCGTGTGCTTGTACAGGACCCCTGCTTTGACTCCTGACAAGAGGTCCTTTTGACCACTGACCACACTCGGCTTAATTTAAATGTCCCCTCTAGCCCAACTAGCGTGATGTAGGTGTGTGTGGGGGGGGGGGGGGGGCAACAGATCCGGCACAGGGGAAGGATACCCTGGCATACAGGAATGTCCTGATGGCAGTAGTACTCATTGGACACTTCCACCACAACCACCACTAAATCTTGCCCAGACCCAACATTTTTTGGACAGATACATTATGATGTATGCTGTACATTTCCATACTGTACAGCATACAACATAATGAACTGTGCAAAAGTCGTTATGGAAGATAGATTTGCATGGTATGAAGAGAAATAAAACATGGGTTTCTTCTCTTAGAATAATCTTCTACTATATGGGGGAGGAATAATTGATGAACACTATCAAATTTTAGTATGGGTATGTTAATGAAATGGTTTTATATAATTCCATTACCTACAAGTGCCTACACACATGATACCATATTTTTTTTTTAACTGTATTACTTTCATTTGTAGTAGTGCCCCTTCGTAGTAATAGAATCCAAGTAGACACTTAGCTACTACCAAAGAAAGTGCTAACCTGTTATACTACTGCTGTTATCATTGTGCTGTTAATGCTACTTCATTTCATCTATACATTATAAACAGAGTGGGACTAAAATGTAATACACTACGTAATATACTTATATAAAAATAAATGATTTGTTGTAATATATACATACATATCTAAACATCATGGGCTGAATCCCCAGTTACAACTTTCCCTTGTTTTTAATTACTTTGTTTGCATCTACAATTTGCACATATGAATCTGTGCTACCTGATCTGAAGCCGGGGCAAAAATAGAGGCTGGATACACATTACAGGAGTAGAAATTGAGGCTGGATACATATAGCTCTTGTTCTATCTATNTATATNTATGTATATTTATATGTGTACACTATTTGTTAATGTTTGTCAAGGGCCCCCACAGTTTAGTTACCAGGGCCCCCACAACCCTTAATCTGGCCCTGGGTTCATGCTACTAGGTACACTGACTTATGCAATATTAACACAGTAAAAATGCGTCCTTTTATTCATTAAGTATTACAAAACACAAAATCTCTTTTGCCACTAACTTCTTCACATAATTTTCCTTGTGTTTTGTTTTCTTTATTTACTACATTGATATTAATAACGCACAACAACCTACTTGGACCACTAGCACAACAACGTTGCTCCTATGAAATAATGACACTCAGAGTGTTTTTTGTTTTGTTTTTTTTTATTGCCTCAATAGGCTCATGAAAAGAAAATAATATATTTTCAAATCAATTACCTGCTGTAATGTTTCTCTCATTTTACCATTGCATTGTAATACTGTTTTTAAAAGCTGCTGCTGCTTTTTTCCCTTTTGATTTATGTAATTGGGCAATGTCACTGTATAATATCCCTGTTTATTGTACAAATTTGTAATTTATGTTCTGCAATAATGTTACTTATATTTTCTTTGTGTTTAGAATTGAAACTACTTCTGATACATTTGTGTGGTTTGTCTTTTTTTTTATCTTTCTATTGTGTTACTTATGTTTTAACTCTTTTGACAAAGGAGACCAAAAACCATTATTTTTGAATAACAATTTTTATTTGAGGTTCAAGTACAATACCTTACAAGGTCACAAGGATTCCAGTATACAATGTGGTACATTGGCAGATTTGGCACAGACAATGGCATGGTAGAATAGACAAAAACCCTCCCAACCTTATAATACGGTTTTAGATATAACAAACACAGAAGCAGGAAAAGCATCCCTACCGGTCACAAACAAAATGCGAGGGTAAGAAGCCAAGTGTGTGAAATCATGGACAAAGACACAAAACTTACAAAGGTAAGTGATTCAGAACAGGCGTGAACTCCTGCTTAAACCACAAGGATTAAGTTAAAAGCATTGTGTTTGTGCATTTATTATGTACACATAAATACACTATTATCAATACATAAGGTCAATACTTTGGGGTATATTTACTAAGCAGGGAATTTGCTGGGGAATAGAAAAGTGGGGAAGTTGCCCATAGCAACCAATCAGATTCGAGCTTACATTCTCCAGTATGTAAAATGAAACTGAAAGCTCGAATCTGATTGGTTGCTATGGGCAACTTCCCCACTTTTCAATTCCCCAGCAAATTCCCTGCTTAGTAAATATAGTTAAGTTATAGTTACTTGGCATAATATGATTACATAAGGCATTGCACAATAACATTGCCTCAGACTTCTAGATTCTGTTCAATTTCTGGTCATGAATACATGCATACAAAAGCAAGATTGAAAAGACTACCAAATATTGACTTGTTTTTGTCCATCTTAAAAATTAGGGGAGGTTTTCATAAGTTACATGATGTTATGTTAACGATAAAATAACTGGGAAACTCACCCAGAACATGTTATTGTTACTATCTATCTGAACATAACCCTAGAGGTGCTATGTGCTTCTAGTGAAAAGGGTGTTGTCTTTGATTGGATTTTAATGTTCATTTTTCATCTCAATATAAACTCTTTTATAAAATAATTTTTTCTGTAAAAGCAATTTTTTTTTTCCGCAATCACAAGACACATTTTTGAGATGATGATATTTTTCCACAAGCAGAGTTTGAATTCTATTCAAGATAGACAACAGGAATCATAAGGTTGGTTTCCTTATTATCACAGTGTAAGCAAAGCAGTGGTGGTAGGGTACAAGCTTTATGCACAGGGCAGCCAAGTGGCAAAATTTTTTCTGCATGTACTGTAGGTCCTTGCTAGAGGAGGATTCCACCCAATCCATATGAAAAAGAAAGGCTTAATGAGATTGTAGCATATGCAACCTGGAAGGATATGGGTCCATCCATATGGACAGTATAACCTTTTTGGAGGCATCCACCACAGAAAGTAACAAGGTCTGCTCACCAGCCAAAGGGCTCCTTGTGAGCTCATTGGCATAGAATGGATACCCTCCAGAAATTCATGATTATTATAAAATGGAAGAAAGAGTAAGTAGGAGGGTGAAATGTTAAGCACTTCCATAGCCACCCCCAGGCCTGACAAGCGGAGATTAGAAGGGGATTATTGCAGACTGCTTTTTTTGGAAGACAGCAAAAGTTTGGGCCTTCTCTGTGCATAGGGTGTCATAGAGACATTTTAGTTTTGGGTAATGGGTTCTGTTGGATATGGTATGATCAGTCTCCCCCCCACCCGATAAGGGCGACCCTGCCTGGATCCTAAGCCCTGAAGATAACTAGCAGGACCCTAATAATCCCTATTCCTCAACCATATACTGTATATCACCCAAGTAAATTCTTTAGTCACCCGACATAAAAACATTGTTTCTGCTGTATTGGAAGAGCTCATCAGGAGGATGATTCAATTATATACACAAAACAGCTCATATGACAGAACACAGCAATGATAGTTATGCTATAAATAAGTCTATTTGGTATGATATGTACTGTCCATATATCAGATACTTAGTGTATATCTGCATAACTTAGCATATATCCGCAGGGGGTCAGCAGTCCTAATCCACATCGGTGGTAACCCGTGTCTAATCCTGGGTTGTTTTGGCTGTGACAACTTCTTGCACGTGCAAGCTGTGTATTTATAGTGGCCCGCCTCCTCTTTATCCAATCAGCGTGAACCGCATACTATAGCGCCATGATCCTGTATTAGGACGCCGGGGAGCGCTAGTCCGCTATTTGCTTTCAAATTGCATCTGCGCCTACGATATGCGCTGGTCCGCACAGCGGGTGAACCGCAAGTGATGGAGCGCAAGAAGAGCTTAAATAACCTTACACCTACCGGGATACCTGGTGGTGATTACTATGCATATTACAGGTCCTCAACGCTTATCAAAGAGATCACATCTCATAGCTCACTGTCATATCTTTATATAGGCCCTACAAGGGGGCCTATATCATAATATTCTCAAAGTGAAGAGGCACCTAACAACCTATTACATTATCTACCGTCCAAACCCTAAGTGGTACCAAAGCTTGCAAAACGTATTTGTTCATTAAGACCATGGAGAATACCGGTCCCAGTCTAAAAATCTATTTTGTTTCCCTTTGAAGGATAAGCTGGTCCCAGTCACCCTTACGTAATGATGGTTTTACAATGTCAATCCCAATAAATTTTATTGATAAGCCAGAGGCGTGGTATGTTCGCATGTGTTTAGCCACCGGGGTGTCTTTATGTCTTTTAATGTCCCTAATGTGCTCACCTATCCTACGCCTGAATTCCCTTCTGGTCTTACCAATGTACTCAATTCCGCAGGGCAAACCGCACGGTATATCACCTCTACCGATCTACAAGAGATAAATTCCTTGATGTCAAAATGTATCCCCTTAAACAAAGGTCTGAGGTGGTGGCTCTCCCACCACAGAAGTGAATTAGTCGCAGTGGGTTTACGAAATATTGTTGTAGATATATCTCCTTGGTTAGATTTTGAGATGTGGACATCAAGAAAGGGTAAAGTAAATTTGTGAATTTCTAACGTAAATCTCAAGCCAATCTCATTGGTATTGAGATATGTCATGAACAAATCAAACGCAACTGATGAACCATTCCAGATGACTAAAATTTCATCAATGTACCGCACCCACAGCCCGACCTTATCTACCAGAGGATGCTGTGAATCACAAAAAACAGGCGTTGCCTCCCACCAGCTCAGGAACAAATTTGCATAAGTGGGGGCACGCAGGCTCCCCATTGCTGTGCCCCTGAGCTGGTGGTACATACGATCATTAAATAGCAAATAGTTCCTAGTGAGTGTGAAATGTAGCAAATCCTGGATGAATTTGGGTCTTTCTGTATTGTGTCAATATTTTATAGCCATGCCTGAAAAAGAAGAAGGGCAGTACCCAGAGAAATTTTGGGAGGAATTTTTGATATGGCATCTAGGTAAAGAGAACTTTACACCCTATTTCAGGATAGAGAGGGCCCACCTTATTTCTTCGCAAAACTCACAAGTAGGAGTGTCCCTTTGTAAGATAAACTTACACGGAGAGAAGGTTAATGCATTAAATCTACAATGGGTGGGCTGTGCCTATCACTCCACTCATACATCCAAGTTTGGTGTATGTGCAATTAGTAGTGGAAAAGTTGCAAATAGATCCTTTTAGATGGGTAGATGGGTATTTTTGAAGGCCTTAGTATATATATATATATATATATATATATATATATATATACCCTCCTTATCCTAGGTATTTATGTTCCCCCTCCCTTTAATGTTGAATTAATAGGGGGAGTGGTAGCATTTATTTCCCAATATTCGGGCACTCCATTAGTGTATATGGGTGATGTCAATACGTCTTGGATCCCAGAATTGATAGATGGTGAGAGTCTCCTAAAAATATAAAGCCCAAATTAACTAGCTTTGCTAGCATTATTAATGAACTGGTCTTGGTTGGTGTATGGCGTTCTCTTCACCCTTCCTCCAATGACTATACATGTTACTCAACCACTTATAAAGCAATGTCACGTATTGATATGATTTTGATAATGTAGTCTCTTTGAGTGTTGAGAGAACTGAGCATTTACCATGAGGGGTTTCAGACCATTCTCCAGTTTGTCTGTGTATTGATCTATCTGTGGATTTTGGAGCTACATTTTGGAGGTTAAAACCGTTTTAGATTTCTCAGTTGGGTGATGATAATGACCTTCTCGAGTTCTGGCTTGGTGTCTTACTTAAAACGGCCTCAGGATTATGGGAAGGAACATTGGATAGCCTTTAAAGCTTTTCTTAGGGCAACCTTTATAAAAAAAAAACATATCTAAAACAGCTCTATCCGAGAGAACGAACTGAAAAAAAATTTTTAAAAATTGGAAGTGGTATATTTGGTCTCAAATAAATCAAAAAGGCAGTTATTGTTTTCTTCCTATTAAGCTTATTGTGAAACAGACTTATGTGGCATTTACCTAGCACAATTATCACACAGAGATGGGAATATAGATATATGCAGAAGAGGGGAGTAAACTCTATATGCAGAAGTTGGCATCACACAGGAAGCAGGATTTGGTCTTGTGTTGATTTAGTGTGGAATAAGTTTTTGTCATTGACATCTTAATGAATTCAGTGTTCTCCAACACCATGCGTCTCAGGATATTGAGGCCATTGTTAAAGTTAAGACTTAAGCTGGCCATACACTATAAGATAAATTGTTCCAATTAAAATATTTTTCAAGAGTGGGTAAAACCATGAAGAATTGCAGGGGGGGGTAAAATGAATGTTAGTGTGTACATGCAGGGAGAATACTTTATTGTTGCATGTTGCACACAGATACTGACCAGTGTTACTGTTACACTGTTATTACACTTGTGCCGGAAACATCATCTCTCACCTGTAATACTGGTTGCAATTAATTCAATTTGCCTCCCCTGCAATTCAACATGGTTTTACCCACTCTTGAAAAATCTTTAGATTGGAACAATTTATCTTATAGTGTATGGCCAGCTTTACCCGTCTGCACCAATTTACCTGAATTCTTATTTTATTGTACATCGCTGCCAAGCTTCTACTTTTATGCACATGCCATAAGCATCAGTTTAGATAGGTCAATTCATTTTCCATTCATTGGTTAAGTATATTGTTGTTACTATTGTGCTCAATACTACAGTACTAACACAATTGCCTGGTCAGATGCAAACCTTTAAGTTAAGAAAACTAACTTTTCTGAACCAGGTAAAAGCTACACGTGCCCACATTGCATATATTTCTGATTTTGTATATCTCATAATACACAGTATAATCTTGCATACGTTCTCATATATGCCCCGTTATATTATGTGAATGTCTTATAGCATACTACCTTTTTATTTTTATACACCATATATATATATATATATATATATATATATACACAAGACAGCAAATATTTACTCATACGTTTATGGAGTTATGAGTATGTTTATTTTTCTGTGTATTTTACTCATTTACTACAAACATAGGTTTCCTTGTAGCATTTAATATACTCTCTATTAACTGTATTCAGGGCACGTTGTGCTCATTGCTTTATCACAAGTATCACTTGATCACTAAATTGCACAGGCTACAACTGGCTTTATATTCATCATATTATATTAATAATTGACTACAAGATATACTTAATTCTGCATTCTTTATATATTTGTACATTTTATAATAATGCTAATTAGAGATTACTCATTTAGGAGAATATACCAAAACAGAGTGATTGCCACTGTCTAAT
Organism: Platyplectrum ornatum; assembly: GCA_016617825.1. Classification (NCBI taxonomy): domain Eukaryota; kingdom Metazoa; phylum Chordata; class Amphibia; order Anura; family Limnodynastidae; genus Platyplectrum; species Platyplectrum ornatum. The sequence continues at coordinate 25,901 of JABWIB010000566.1, read as the reverse complement.
ACAGCAATGGAGCCATCCTCCAGTATAGTTAATGCCACTGGGTATGACAGGCCAATAGCAACTATATAATTTAAAGAATTCAATTCTACATTTCTTTGTAAGCAAATTACACACCTATTATTTACATCAGCTAGTAAAATATTTCCTGCCAGATCAAACGCCACTCCAGACGTGTGCATAGCTACAGGTAGAAACAAACCTAAACTAAAACTATCAATTTGTCTTATGCGTTTCATTTCATTACTGAAAATTGTGACTCTAGTATTTGAGGCACTCTTGCTGGTTTGCTCTAGGTGTTCTACCACCATAACCTCTCCACTAGTCTGGCAGACAGCAAGTTCTCTGGGATGGCTCAAGTGAGAACACAGGATCAAACTTTTTTTGATGCTTCCTTGGTGAAAATCAGCGCTTACAAGAACAAGATTGCCAGCATCTGGGTCAGAAACAATAACTTCATTTTTAGAGTTGATATCTAGGCCCCATGGCAAACAGAAAGTCTGTTTAACAACCATCATACATTTTCCAGACTGACTAAACACCTTAATGGAACGATCTCCTGCATCTGTCACAATGGTGTAACCATCATGCGAGACTACCACATCAACCGCGTAAATGATGCCATTTGTAGAATCCTCTTTTATCCCAATTTGCTCTTTAGACTTCCCAGTCATTGAGAATCTGGCAATTCTCTTTTTACCATCATGTGCCACAAGAAAGCACCGGGTCTTTTTACAGAATGCGATACCAGTTGGATTAAAGAGCACACCCCAACTGCCAAATGATGCTTTGAGGTTATAACCTGCACATTTCGGCTTTGATATACTGTCAGATGCTGTGGCGCAAGCTTCCAGGGAATCAGGAATCACATGTCCTATCATTTCCAAAAGATGTAGAATAGGAAGACACGGGCTGGTCTCACATTTCCTGCAACCTTTTCGGCAAAACGGACATTCGAGCCTTTGATTTCCAGGGAGACAAAGAGAGGAAATACAGTCTCGACACATAACATGGCCACAGGGGAGGTTCCTAGGCCTCAGCTTCTGGCTGTATCTTTCAAAACAAACCTTGCATTCAAGCAAGTTCATTTCTGCTTCGTCCATAAAATCCCTGATAGTCCTGATTTCCTTTTCACCCTGTGATGCCATTGCTTGTAGTTATAATCCTCATGGATGAACCCAAAAGCTGATCATGCTAGTACTTGCCACATGAATAAGCTGCATTAGGCTGTCAGCAGTGCTATTGTAAACACAATGAGCAGACACTTTCAATACCTTGTTATGTTGCGCCACCTATTGGTTTAAAGTTGCATAACTTACTCTACATAAATAGCTATCTCAACTTGAATGCGATTTTCATTGACATGTCATATGATACAATCTTGGTAGATTGCTTCTATGTTACTATGTATGTTACTATTTTATTTAAAATCCTGACATCTACTTTTTTATGTTTTGGCAAAAGCTGCCAGTTATTGGAACAGACTGCTAAAGGTATGGCAGAGAAATATACTTCCGGAAACAGTAAAGTTTCAGATTCCATTTGCTTGTATCTTCATGTGAATGTATTTTGTACATTTCCCTCCTGTTATTCATTTTGTATGCTCCAATAAAAAAGTAAAAAAAAAAAGTCAGTTTCCTACGTGTCTCTAGTTCTGGTGTCCCCCGTGGCAGGTCCTATCATGAAAGCAAGAGGACTAAACTTGCCACCATTACAGCTGCAGAATAAAATGACATCTGTGCAGAACAACTCAAAATCGAAACTTAGCTAGGGGTGAATTGTCACAATGACACAATGCAGCAAACCTCAACCCAGATACCAGCCGGCAAACTTTCACATTGCTGAGGACAGACAGAGGGGGCAAATGCAGGAATATCTGGTAATATTATATTGTTACAATTTAGACTTTGGCATTGCACAGTATAAAGGTTAGATATGTAGTGTTGGATTCATGGAACAGGTATAGAAGTTGGGATATACGGTATGTGTGTAAAATAAAAGGTATCAGGTATAGAGTTTCTGAGTTAGGTATAGTAAGTGGAATAAACAATTTAATAAAGGAATTTACATAGAAACATACATAGAAACGGAAAGCGCAGGGTTAAAAGATGAACACAAGCAAGGTTAAACCCACTGGCTGGCCTAACCCGGTCAGACCACTAACAAGTGAAATTGATTGGTTGTCCAACCAGTGGGAGGGGGCTAAAGGTTTTATTAGCAAAGTCTGGGCGGGAAGCAGGATTCCTTTTTGGCTGAAAGC
>JABWIB010000565.1:75714-93934 GCA_016617825.1 Platyplectrum ornatum | reverse complement strand
AAAAAAGTTACAAAAAAAAAAAAAAAAAAGAAAAAGATTTGATCGGGCACCGCGACCGCAGCTGCTGGCCTGGCCATGTTGGTGCCTTTGCAGCTCCACGGTTATAACATGTAAAGTGCTGCTGATATTCTTAGCAGCACTTTACATGATATAACACTGGAGCTGCAGAGTCACAGCCCTCTTCCCCTTCCTGCTCCCACCTATCCTTCCTGCTCCCCCTCCACTGTCTTCCCCCTCCCCTCTACAGAAAAAGAAGGCTGAGATTAAAAAGAACACAGCTTCAGGTAGGTAATCTCTCTCTCCCCCTCCCCCACTCTCTCTCTCTCTCCCCCTCCTCTCTCTCTCTCCCATACATGCATGCATACTAACACACACATACATACACACGTCAGTACATGCATGCATATAACCATATACACACATATGTACATGCATACATACATACACACATACATGCTTGCATACATACATACATACACGCACACATACACGTGGCCACGTGGGTAAACAGATAGATATTTTCAATATAAGTAATGGGGGCCCAAACTGACCTTTTGCACCTGGGCAAATGAACCTTTAACTACACGCCTGGTCATGCGTAAAATTTATTTTGTGCTTTTGGAGAAGGTGGTGCTAGGTATTGTGCACATTAGACTATACAATCATTCTATTTAATAATTATTTAATAACTGTTTTAAAGCAGAATTCTATCTAGCCAGACACCAATAATGTGATGTATCATGTGTTACATTTATACTGTCACATTTATTTTCTGTGTTTGGAGGAGATGGCAGTATGTACAGTGCACATTCGATTAAACAAGGCATATCATTATCAGTTTAACCACTGCAGCCTTTAACCAACAGAAAACAATAATGTGAGGTGGTCCAACTGGACTGGAAATTAATGTTATTATTTTATAAATATATAAATAAATTACAGATCAAAGCACCTTAAATATTTCATGGTGGTTTTGCCAAAACCAAATTGTGTTAAAGAATTGAAACAAAAAACATAACACTGGTGTTGTTGCTTGGTTGGAGGCTTTTGTATATAAAAAAAAATGGTTGTCACCGAACACAGTTTATTAAATACATATTGTGTCCATACAAAAACATCGTACATAACAGAGATTTGTTGCTGACTTTCCATGCAATAATTTAATATTTATATGTAACATGCTGGATCTAGTTCCTTAGTATGATGGACAAATGTTGGTATAATTAGTAAACTGGTTCATACTTTTCAATTGAAAAAAGCAATAAAAAAAAGTATTAGGTGCACATTTATAATCTTTATTTTACAGTTTCATGGAGTGAAATAGTATGTCTGTTTTAGGTGCATGCGCAGATCGGCTCTGAATGGCACGGAGTCGGGCGCAAAGCCCGACTCCGTGCCTCTGCGACTCCGCCATATGGTAATGGGAAAAGGGGCGTTCTCATTTACATATGCCCTTTTAGCAGGGCTAAGCCCTGCTAATTACAAGCGCAGCCTGCACCATGTCTGGACATGGTGCAGGCTTAGCGCAGAGGGACCGACAATTACCTGCCTCATTAAGTGTAAAAAAAAAGTAAAAAAATAATAAAAAAGACTACAATATTAAATAAAGTGTCTTTGTGTTTTTTATTATATTTACATAATATTTTTTTTAATTTCTTTTTTTTTTCAATCATGAAAGCCGGCACAAGTGTACGCTGCGAGTAAACACTAGCAGAGGCGCCGGATACCGCATCCGGAGCCTCTGCGATTTTTCAATTAGTGCAGGGATGCGGGGCATACGGCATGCTGCCACCAATAACCCTGAATCAGGTTCTATCTTCCCAGCAACCTATTTGCTCTAATCAAATGATTAATAAGATACTAGCTCTTCCAGGATTAGATGCCAAATTCCTGTTAAATAAGACACTTGATATACCTTTGTTTTCTTACAAACTATTGTTTTCATGATTAATTTACTCTGTCAACCCATTTTTACCCTGCCAAAGTCCTGAACGATACAGATGAAGTTTCTTTGAATTCGCTTTGTAAATTATGCAGAAATGTTTTCATTTTCTATCAATTCAATGCTAACTGCTTTTCATCAATAAAAAACAGCAAGTGGAGCCAACTGTCTGTATAAAGTTAACAAACATCACTGTGTCACTGATACTGTATTACTAGCTAAACAATAGTTCTGCTAACAACAACAACAAAACATAAATATATTAGATCTGCTAATGATATCACTACTCCAATGCAGGGTAATGACGACTGTGAAACATTCAAAAGGTCAGAAATGAAATAAATGGCACAATAACATCAACTGTTTCAGTTACACTATATAGACAAATATTATGTCAACAAGAGTACCAGACATACCACTATATGGTGGACATGGTATACCAGGTTGATCAACCAACACAAAATATGTCACGCACCAATAGATTCGAACTTGAACGTGATCTATTTCTGTTTACCCGCAAACTTCTTTTGCACAAATTCTTTTGCAAACGAGACACAATGGACAATGCAAATATACTTAAAGATTTATTTCCAACTAAGGAAGAACAGACAGCATTAGACATACTATCTGAACTTAGCGAGCAGAATAAACTAGAGAATCCAGCTCTTAAATTAAAATCTAAATCAAAGTTCTGTCCAGATACTAATATTTGTCCACCCATAAAAGTTTTTTCTACCTTAGATCTACCCAAGATCTAGATAAATTACAACAACAACAACAAAAACAATACTTCTTCCCAAATAACTTATCTAATGAGGAACTAAAAGCCATTGAAGAAATACAATCATGGAATGATGTCATAAAGGAGGCGGATAAATCAATGTATCTAGAAGAGGCATATCGCCATATCGTCCCACTAAAACTTTCAAAGACAAATTTAATGTTATACACACTATTCACAACTTTATTAATTGTTCCACTCAGGGAGTGGTCTATTGTATTTCATGCTCATGCCCTAAGATATATATTGGCATGACAAAAAGGCCCTTGAAAAAATGGATTTCAGAGCATATTTGGAATATTAAAAATGCTCTGATTGACCAAGGCAAGTTTAAACAATTGACCAGTGTAGCGCACCACTTTTTGCAATATCATGACTGTTCACCCTCCACTCTAACAGCTTTTGGTATGTGGAGTTACACTAGGGATATTAGAGGAGGAGAAATGGTTACAACATTATTACAAAAAGAGACACAATACATTTTCTTAATGGACTCAATGGTTCCTAAAGGCTTAAATGACAAGAGTGAGTTCTCAGCCTTTTTGGGATGATAGGGACATATCTGAGACCAATACCTGTTTTGCTATGGATAAACTCTTTTTGCATTTCGAATATGTATACCACCCGTCTAGGTGTAAATAGTATTTGACGAAATCTGCCTTTTAATCACTGGAGGTAGCTTTGGCATGTCTAGTATGTCTGGGAAATGGGACTTAGGTGATATTTATACAGAACTTGGAATTAGTTAGGGCCAAGTCCTTTAGGAGCATAATTTCAGATATATTTTTCCATACTAACTATTTATGATAGCATCCACACATAAGGTGCCCCTATCATTTGATCTATTAGATAAGGACAAATTTATTCTTTTTGTAAATATATATTCCTTTTTCCTTTCATACTTATAACCTTGTTTAGACTTTTTAGATCTGATAAACTATATATCATAAACTCAATTATTAAGGAATAGTGGCACAGCATGGTTTACATATTATCACTATGCCTATATTGAATACACAGATGGCAAGTGAACACACACGTGGGACTGAGCTCAATGAGCACCACGCCCCCTGAATGAGGATTGGTCCAAGGGGATTTAAAACAGCGTGTTACAAGCCTTGAGAATGCCATGATGTTGGCGAAGCGCGCGCGTCGGCTGCAGACCTGGGAACCAACACTAGTTTGCCACAGAGAAGCTTTTCTATATTATGTTTTAAAGTTATTTTTGTTTCACTTGTAAATAGTACCTCTTTGACTCTATACCATAAGAGTGCAGATTTGGGAGTGAGACCGAAGCTCACGGAACGCTATACCTAATAGGTTATCTCTGCCTGTATTTTGCGATGTGTATGTGCTGGCTGGAAACATTACCCTGTTCACTGCAATCTCAATAACCAGAATCTATAGTGAGATTATCTCTTGTGTGGTGTGTGTGATCACAGTTAGTATATACTAGCTTAAGGTATAATTATGCTACAACGTGTAATACTACTATACATTTACTAATCCTTATGCAGTATAAATACTAGATATTTTGGCCGTTAAGACCTATATCCGTTTAGTAGTTGGTTACTGACAGGTAGGGACAGTGAGGGCTCCAGCCTTTGGAGTGAAGCGTACCCCGTGAGGGGACTTTTGATATTTTGTTTTTGTTTATTTCCGGTTTGTTATTTTGTATTTTAGGAGACAGCATTAGGAACTATATGTTGCAATGCTGGGTCAACTTTTGAGTGATATTTTACACATTCTGTGCTGACTCCCAGTATATATCTATATTGTCAATAGGTTGTACTATATAAAGAAACAATGTCATAGTGCCATGATTTATCAGCAAGCCTGCACATTCGTGTGATAAGGCCTCCAATGAGCACTACATATATATATATATATATATATATATATATATATATATATAATCATTTAAAAAGTGGTCCTAGGTATTCACAATATTATACTGTGATGCACAATACAGTGATATTACTTAAAACTTTTGCTCGTTAATTTGGATATATTTTTTCTAATTTTTAATGCATATCAATATAAATTCTAGTTTTATACTTTGTAGTAGGTGTGCGCTTTAGATGGTCTTGGAAAAAGATGTATACTCTTAACATCTTTTTCTTGTGTTGATATACCAGGTTGGTCATTGACACTGGAAATTGACAAGACCTAGCATTATTTCTTTATAACTGAGGAATGATTTCCTCTGGTGGGCCCAAGATACAACAGTCCTACACTGTACTTGATAGAGTCTCAAATCATCATTGCAGAGACACAGATTTTATACACAGATATATTAAACAACAATTATGTAGCAGATACAGTATGGTCTTCTCTAAGAGAAACAAAGGTAAAAAATGTCCTTTAATAAGAGACCCAGTAGACACAAGGGCCTAAATTTACTATGTAGGGAGATTGCTGGGAGTTTGGAAAGTGTAAAGTTGACTTGATTTTTTAAAGATCCCCTTACCAGGTATAGAATTAAAATTGGTATCCATCATATTGCAGGATAATTAAATTGAATGATTCTATTGACATTTGTCATTTATTTTGATTCCATATAACCTTTATGAAACAAAATGTGTATATTATTCTTGTTGGTCACGTAGACAGGCGCGTTTGTTTAATTACATAAGGCCATTGTTATGATGGATAATGTTTCATGTTCTGGTACAGTTATATTAATTATGAAAATGATGTTTATAAACTCATTGGATTTATTTCTTTAATACACCTGAATGGAATTGAGTTTGGTGACATAGGACTTGGCACAAAAAAAGTGGGAACTCTGCCTACATTTCAAATACTTTTGACTACCAAAACCCGTTCTGTTGTATTACATATTTTATAATATTATTCAGTTGCAAAATTTGTAGGACTGGGTTATGCTGTTTATTCTTTAATATAATGTATAAAAACCATTCATTTTACTTACATGTTACATTATTATCATCCTGATATTTTGACTTGCATGCGCAGATCGGCTCTGAATGGCACAGAGTTGGGCGCAAAGCCCGACTCCGTGCCTCTGCGACTCCGCAACATGTAAATTAGAAAAGGGGCGTTCCACGCCCCTTTTCTCATTTACATGTGTGCTTTTAGCAGGGCTAAGCCCTGCTAATTGGTAGCGTAGCCTGCACCATGTCTGGACCGCCGACAATTACCTGCCTCATTACCTGTAAAAAAAAAGTAAAAAATAATGTAAGTATAATAAAAAAATAAAATATTAAATAAAGTGTGTCTGTTTTTTTTATTTAACAAATTTATTTATTTTTTTTCATTCATGAAAGCCGGCACGAGCGTACCGCTGCAAGTAAACACTGGCAGAGACTCCGGACACAGCGCCCGGAGCCTCTGTGGTTTTTTACATAGCGCAGGGAAGCGGGGCATACGGCATGCCCCTCTCCCTGCGCTCTATTCCGCAGGGTGCGGCCGCCAAAAAGTCAGAATCAGGTCCAGAATGTAGAATGTTAAGGATAAAGATTCATTCTATTTTCTAATGAGTTCTAATGCTGGCATCCATATTTGCACAATTCTGCATTTAAAGTGCTTCTGACATCTGGGGGGAAATTCACAAAAGTCGCGTTTGGGTAACCCGCGGCTGCGATAAACTCGCAGCCGCGAGGTTACAAGTACGCAGGCGCGAGGTCACCGCGTCTGCATGTTGTTCAATGCAGACGCGGTGACCTCGCGCCTGCGTACTTGTAACCTCNATGCAGACGCGGTGACCTCGCGCCTGCGTACTTGTAACCTCGCGGCTGCGAGTTTATCGCAGCCGCGGGTTACCCAAACGCGACTTTTGTGAATTTCCCCCGCGATGGTTATTGCCAACTTTGTCAATTATTTTTATCACCGCATACTGTCATGTCTAATGTTCATTTTTTAAATAACAAATGCATTTAATACCTCATAATCAGAAAACAGACATTTACTGCTTTATTGTCATGAATCTAATCATATGGATGCAATTAGATGTGAAATATGAAAGGGCAAATTCTTTTAAAAATAATTAACCATTTGAAGTATATTGTGTGCTTTTTAAAATGTTTTTGTTATTAAACCTTTTTTTGAAAAAATAAAAAATAAAACAGCGCAGTATGATTGCAGCAGTATTCGCTGCACATAAAAGCTGGAATACTACTTATGCTGGCTTTTATCTGCAGCGAGCAGAGGCTACGGCTATAGAAGAAGCCTCTGTGTACACATTTGACACTGCAGGGGAGATGGACACATTGCGTTTGTCACCCCTGCATGCTATTCAGAGCGGCATGTTTCTTAATGCTAATTAATTAATTAATTAATTCATTCATTCATTAATGAAAGCCACTTTGAGGTTGGACATTGTAAGCATTATACATTACTAATAACTAACTAATTATTTATTTAGTGATTGTTAAAAAATATGCAGTACTTTAAACTCATACACACTAAGACAATGTGTAACATCTGTATATCTAAATATGCCAGTATGGGCAGGAAGATAGCATCCTTGTTGTTTTGGATATCCAATAGGACTTTTTGGTTCTATTGTCCTTGCGACTGTTGTTTGATAGGCCTTTTCCATAAAAGCTTTCATTTGGTGGCATGAAACAAATCCAGATATAAGGTGCTGCTGAGTTCCAACCACACCTGCAGAAGGGACCAAACCTTCCATTGGACAAGAGTAGGCCACTCCCCTTGCTCATACGGACTTATCATCCGGTGGACCCTACATTAACACAGTACAGTACAGTCCTCCTTATATTGGGATGGACTATTTCTTCATTTATCTGTTGCACATATCCTGTTGGAAATTTGTTGATGTGCATGTAAATAGTATTCTGCAAAGATGAATATTTTGGTTAAGTATATCTCCAACTAGCAAGGACTAGCAAGTATATGTCAAGTTCTTCCTATATTACACATGAGCAATAACACAGGAAAAGTTAAGATTTCCCGGTCAGTCAAGGTAACGTGTAAAGAAAAAATCACATATATAGAAAACTTTGAATTATTACTGTAAACTTCTCTAGACTTGACATTTCTCTTTATATATATTTCTAATATAGTGTTGTGATGGAAGCTGCTATACACTGAATTAATGAACTATAAGCAGTAAGTACATGCAACGATTTGCATTCATTAGGATTAGGTGCAGAGAGAATTTCTCTATTCAGAAATATGAAGTAAGAGCCAACTTGCAGAACATTACTGGCTGCCTGTATGTCCCTGCTGTGCCACTGTTTGATGAAGCGAGGAGAGAAGAGACTGGCACACGCAAAGGGCATGTTCTTGGGTGTGCAGCAGTCCACGAAAGGCTGATATTATAACACAGACATCCAAAGTATTTAATGGAGTAGTGAAATCTATCTGTCTATGGTGGAAATTGAATCATCAATGTTAAGCATAACAGCGTTACACCTGGGCACCTTTTGATAGGGTAACGCTATGGTTAATATTTGTTGTACATCTTTAAACTATGCAAATGTCTGCAAAATTTTATGTCTTTAATAATTATGATAAAACATGAATTAGAACCCTGTTAATCTTTGCCCTTTGCTAGCAATCAGTAAATCCATTAATGAAAAGGTTTCTCATCATGGTCCACAGGCAAATGTCAAGCTATTCCATACATGCTACACCTAGGACTTTCCTGTAACCTACGACGTGACATAAACTTGAATGCTAGTACTGATATGCATTATATTTTGCGTGTCATGTAAAATATGTCATTATAATGTGCAGAATTTGTGCCAGTAGCTGCTTGAATTTTTAAGAGGAAAAGTAGCATTTATTTTCAGCTGCATGCTACTGTATTTAAAAATCAGGCTGCAGTAGCCCCGCGAACATCTCCAGGGGTATATTTACTAAGCGTGAGATTGCAGCGAGATTAAAAAGTGACGATGTTGCCCATACCAACCAATAAGATTTGAGTTCTCATTCTCCAGAGTGTAAAATTAAATTGTGAGCTTGATTCTGATTGGTTGCTATGGGCAACATCACCACTTTTCAATGTCACGCTTAGTAAATATACCCCTGGAAGTGTTTGCGGGGTAAGGTCAGAAGCGCAGCTTAGTGATACCACGTTCAGATATTGAAGCCAGGTTTTTGCCATGGAAATGATCTTTCCGAGGTCTGATGGAGCTGTTCACACTGCCCCACAGACCCAGGATTTAGTTGTTTATTTTATACTTTATTTTCATATAGAAAAAAATGTAGAAACCCGGGTCTGAGCGGAGTAAAAGAAAAGAGTTAAGAAGAGGGAGAGAGGAGTGGTGCAGGGTTACATACCTTCCACTGTCACATTTCCAGCAGCACAGTCCGGATTTTGGGTGAATGTTCTGCTGTCCTGTCTGCCCTCTAGTTTGTCCTAATACGACTGATTATAAAAAGGGGGCATGACTAGGGTGCATTTAAAGGGGGCTTTTTTTGTCACGTTTTCCACTTTTGATATTTTGAGAGGAGTTAGAAGTAGGGGCAGTTGTAATGGATTGGATACAAATGTGGAAAGGAGGTGGAATCAAGGGGTCATAGTGGCAATTTATCTTCATTTCCTTTGTCTTTGTGTTACAGTGGTCAAAAGCACACACCATTACAAGTGTTCGGAGGGCAATGATAGTGTAGTGGCACTGATAATTTGAGGGCATTATTAAGGTTTGGTGGGGTGCTGGGGATACAGTGGGACTTTTTTTGTCTGCCAGCATTGAAGGCAGCCCTGACAGTGGTACGGTTAGTTCCCTTGGAGGCGTTAGGTGCTAAACCTCTTAGAGACTAGCGGGGCTGGCAGGGACGTGATGTTTCGCCGATCTGCGCCCCTTTTTTCATTTAAATGTCCTGCTAATTAGAAGTGCAGTCCAGACATGGTGCAGGCGAAGTGCAACGCCGTAGAGGCAGGTACCTGCCTCATTAACTGTAAAAAGAAGATAGAAAAAATAAAAAATAATACAAATATTTTTATAATAAATAAAATGTGTCTGTGGGATTTTTTTTCTTATTTGATAAATTTATTTATTTATTTTTTAAAACCTTTTTTTTCATTCATGAAAGCCGGCAGGTTAGCACAGGACAGGGATGGGGGGAGGGGGGCATATGGCCATATGCGGCCGCCGGAATCCCTGAATCAGCTCCAGTGTGCTGTTCAGACAATTTTCTCTCTAAATTAAATAAATTAAACAATTTCATATCCTGTAAATGTCATACAACAGCTTGACATCTTTTTCAGTTATTGTCATTATTGATTACGTTGTACACTGACTGAACACAGCCGGTAACTTTATGCAGCAGTGTTATACAGGTATAAAAAAGAAAATTGCTCCTGTGGTTATTGTCTTTTTGACGAGTTTTTATAAGTCTTCTTAAACTTAAGCCGGGCTCACATTAAAGCACTTATTGCTCCGATAAATCCCCCCCCCATACTCTAGAGCGATAATCTGAATTGGGTGGAAAGCCCTGTTCTGATTGGCAGGCATCCCGTCCAGCTGATTTGTATGTCATTCACACAGGACTTCTATCTCCATTCATACTCTTCTCCGTCGCCTGTGGATGTCCCGTGCTGCGGCTCTGCTGAGTATGTTTTGTTTTGTCCACATTTTTCCACACTATTTAAAAAATTGGAGCTAGGGCAGGATTAGTCATCAGAATTTCCAGCTGATTGGATAATCGCACCCTATCTTTTTTATTGCCATTTATATAACAAATAAAATCGTGCCCACACAGCTTAGATTTGTTCATTATAAATTTAGTAAGATTATTAAGTACAGCCAAAGTCCTTTTCTATTTTATTTATATATTGTTGTATCTTTTTTATTTATTGTATGTTGTATATTTTTAACTTGGATGCCATGGCACACTGGCATATGTTTATTTTCCAATCCTCTAGTGTTGAACCTTTTTTCAGGGATGTGGGGGATAACCCCACTAATAACTCCCACTGTAGGGATTACCATCACATTAAACATACTGCTCTCATCATGGAGTTGCATCAACTGGATTTTCATCTACCAGCAACAGCAACAAGGTAGGTGCTGCTAGGAATATCAGCATGAAAGCAAACAAAGCCGTCAGGTTCGATAGCTGGTAGATTGCATCATGAGAGAGAGAGGTTTATTGTGTCAATTTATAGACTGGGCATGATAACCGCCAACCAGACCAAACATTTTTGTTCCACAAGTGTTGATGATTTGGAAGATTTATTAATCTCAACATAAAATAACATTTAAATGAGTATAATTGAGAATAAGCAAAGAAACATATAATTATAGTGTAAACCTCTTTTGATCAGCTGTTATGCGTATTTTTATAATTGTAAAGAGATGGTTAGGTCAAGTGGAATTAATATTTCACTTATCCATGTTACATCCTGGCAACCAATAGGGAAAACGTATATATTAGATTTATGAAACATTTGCAGTGCATTGGGCCATTAAATGATACACTAAAAATGTGCATTTACTCATAGGAACGAATTTTTTAATTTGAAAAATATAAATCAAATCAGATAATGTAAACGAAAGTTACTCACCAGCTAAATTAAATTTACATTTTAATTTTAGATATATTCAAGAACAAGCGTCTAATAGTCCTATGACTGACTTAGAAGATGCTAAGTCATTTTTAACAGCCATAACAACATTATTAAACAGAAATGTTGTCTGGGTGCAGAGCATCGGGTATCTGATGCCTATTAAATGTATCCTCTCTTTAAAAATGGACACAGTGGAATTCTGGATAGGGCACAGGATGCTTAACATGCCCTTATTGTAATATAATATTTACATACACCCCCCACCACATAAAAACAGTTCCTTATAGACCTCTATTATGCCCCCCATACTAGAGATTTATTATGGACACATGGTATATGCACTGAAAAAAATAATTTCTACCTAATGATCTCACATTTTCACCATTACATACTTTCTACCATTATAGGACTTTTTATGATATAGTACCCTTTTGGGGAATGAGTGGCATATGCCCAATCACAGCATCACACATCACATCTCACTTACCTCTATGATGTTTGTCATTCTTTTCCTTCGCTCTCTTCTCATCTCTTAACCAATGGGTTAATAAATCACAAAGCTTTTCTCCTATGGATTTGGGAACGGTTCTGTGGCAGCCAGCAGCTTTGTGTTTGAAGCTGCTGAAGATTTGTAGAGGTGGTTGTTATACAGTGTGTTCATCTTACTAACAACATTGATACATGGCAAGAAAGGTGTTTTAGTTTTACAACTAAAGTAAAGCAGGGATGTACTTTAATGGCAAAACAAAATTAACTAACCAAGTCAGAAAATCAAACCTTCCGTGAAGGGTAATATCCAATATAACTCTCTTATTTCTCTTAAATTATTGTATTATATTTCTAATGGAAAAGAATAGCTGTTAGGTGTCTTTGGCTTGCATTCTACACATGTACTGTATTCCCTGTTGTACGGTGCTGCGGATACTGCATGGTGCCCTATAAATATTGTTAATAATAATAGACATCCCTGCTCTGCGATCTCACCAGCCATTTTACCACTTGCAGTGTAGTATTCTAGACAGCGATTCTGCAGTCATATAATAAAAATATAGTGCTGGGACACCTGTTTGTGCCTGTTTTCCTATTTATATCCATACCTCTCAAGTATACCGATTTTGGCTGGACAGTCCCGCCAAATTTTAGCTAATTTTCCATGTTAATCCATTTTATTCTGGACCGATGTTAACCAGGAGAGATGTTACCCATGAGACAAAACTTAAAATGTAATCCCCTGATTCTGCAGATTTAAGAAATATCCCATATATGGTTGTAAAATGCTATTTGGGTACACCGTAGGCGTCAGAATCCTGCAGTTATTCATTCACAAACAGGCTTCTAATAGGATCTGTGCTTACTATTAGAAGACTAACGAAGATTAGATCTTACAGATCTTTCAGTCTTCTGTCCGTTTAAAGCCGCAATTGGCTAGTCGGAATTTTGGCCCCCCTTGCATTAGTAAAGATGGTAGCTGTCGGCGCAGGGTCGGTAGGGGTTACAACTATTTGTAAATTGGTCCCCTTTTTATGTGTTTCCTTACTTCAAATTTGACATGTACTAAATCCTTATACCACCTATGAATTATTGCTTTATATAAAGGTTTATACATTTTGCATAACTAACATAACTTAAGCACAGTATACTTTTTGTAATGGGTCACAGTAGTTTGCTGCGACTTTTTATGTTTCAAGTCAATTGCAAACTGACATAATTTTTTTACGTGGATGTTGACGATTATTATTCAATGAAGCTATTAATAATTGTTGCAGTAATGTTTATGGATGAATTTTGGGAAAGTATTTATAAATGTATTCACTGAAATAATGATTACAACATAACCTTTAAAAAATCCATAGAAAAATCAAAAGAGAAAAGTTTCAGCCATAAATCAAGTAAATATTACATTGCAATCAGCAAAACTCAAAACAAAAAGTAGAAAAAGAAGCAAATATTGTACATATTGTGATATAAAATAAATAAATAAGTGAAATAACCACAGTAAAAATACATTAGCTTGTTAATATTAGGATAATATTAGGATAACATAGGATAGGATTGGTAAGTAGATATTTCAAAGTCATCATTTACTTTCAAAGGTTTAAATATTAACTTTTTTATTAAAGGTCAGGGGTCAGATAGCAAGGTCCAAGTTCTTACATATGGGACCAGATCCAGGTTCCAGTTCGACGCCCGGAAGTCAGGTGGAATCTGTTGTAGCACAGACACATGCTCCAGATGTGCTCTTGCGGATAGCCTAGTGTACGGAACATTTTACAGTGTGAGCTGGCTTGCGTGATTCACACAAGTCATTTAAGGCAGGGGTACAGCAGGGTAAGTGCTGCTATCCCCTGCTGTCCTCGCACAAAAGAGGGGAGTAACAGAGACCTGGAGCCAATCCTTGGAGAGGAAATTTGTGTAGTGTCATAGAGTGATGTACCATGTTTCCCCGATAATAGGACCTATCCTGAATATAAGCCTCACCTAGATTCCTAAAAGCTGTCTAAAATAAGCCCTAAAACAAGAGATGCTCCAAAAGACAAGAAGGAGACAACAAATAGATCAATTAACTATACATGATATGTACTATTGCAAATGTATGACAACTTTCATGTATTTCTACATTTCCCTCATGTAACACCTAAAAGAAAAAGATATAAATAAAATATAACCTTTATTGATCGACAAATTGTCTAAAATATCTGCTACGCGCGTTTCGCCTATATGGCTTCCTCCTGGCAACCATGAGAAGCCGTATAGGTAAGGGGGGATATTGAGGTGCACCTCATTCCCCCTAGCTCATTCTTTTATCCTATATTGCCATTTTGTAAAAATTGCTCTATTTGAATTTGCTTAAGTGTGAACTATATGTATGCAAGATACCCATGATATATCCAATGTAACTTTATGTATACCTTCTTTGCCTATACATTTACTACTATATTGAGTGTTTATTATTTTTTGTAAGGCTTAGCCTAGTACCCACATGCCACTCCTTTTTTCCCGTAGTTACATGTGAACATGGGCACTTAGATTAGTGCAGGGACAGGTATACCCCGGGACACGGGCGAACATTCACGGTCTTGCGACCGGTAGGCTATGTTTTTTCATCATTGCACTGCACACTTGCTGTTAGTCATAACATTGGTGTTATTCGTATCCTGGGCTTCTGCCTCGACATCCAGCATATGACACGCTGGGGCACACCATATTACACTATATACCATTGTTCCATATTTTGATTTAATATATTTTGCTGCCATTTTTAAATACTTAATAGATATAGATATTTTATACAATTTGTTGATCAATAAAGGTTATATTTTATTTTATTTATATCTTTTTCTTTATCTTGTTGTCTCCTTCTCTTTTGGAGCATCTTATTTTGATTGCTGTTAGATCAATAGTCCTGAACCTGGAGATTGATATATATTGAATCATATTACTGAAATTATCATTTATCCAGAATATACAGTCATTTAGATCTTGGTGCTGTCTCAACTAGCACTCTTTTTTAGAGAGCCACCCTCCTATAAAATAAGCCCTACCCTGAACGTAATCCCTATCTAACTCACATTAATTCCACATGAAATGGATGCCGTCGTGGCATCTTATGACAGCAGGAGCTCCCTCCCCTGTGCGACTGACGCTGAATTATACAGCCCCTAAGTGACTCTCAGAGGAGCACCACCTAGTAGACATTTAAGGATCTATATGTCATCCTTCGAAGGTGCTGATAAACGCTGATGTTTCGAATGTCTGTAGGGCGTAATGGGGTGAACATCATTTAGGGGGAAGTGATCACACAAGTGCCCATCTTAACCCACCTAAAGACTTTCTAAAGTATGGATAATCCAGAGTATCCAGACATGCTCTGGATAAGTACACGCAGGATTGTAGTAGGCAGATGTTTTATAAAAATTGAACTCAATTTTTTCGTATGGATCCTGTATATATACCTATACAATTCTATTGAAGTAAAGTAAAAATAAACCCTTATGTTTGAATTTGTTAAAAATTGGTTCACTACACACATTGAAAAAACTGTACAGTACAAGGTCTAAATAATATTATGTGGGTTTCTAGCTCATCCAATTATGTAATAATTATGTAATTATATAATTATGTAACAATAATTATGTAACATCTTCTATTACCCAACCTGTCAGTGCCTGGAAGCTTACTTAAAAATAACTCAAGATGCATTAGTGTAAACCACACACTTAAAGCATAGATTGGTGTCTTTCTCTCATATATATATATAATTGGTGGTACTGAGTTTGTGCAGCTGATAGGTCACTTATGTAAGTCATCTCTCATTATCAGTTCGCCAGGGTGGTGGAGAAAGAGAAATGACTAATCTAAGGAAGATTCAGAGAAGAAAAAAGCTTTGTGTGGGCACAATAATTGGTTGATATGTGACATTATAACATGAACATAACGAGAAATGCATTAAAATAAAATGATGATAACATTTAATTCATAAAATGAATGGTTTATTTTTATTCATGTTCAGCTGTTGTTGTAGTTGTAGATTTTTAAGAGATGGCTTTTCTTTAACTTCAGGATGCGACCCTCTGCTGTCAGATGTTCATATGTACATAGAACATTGGTGTAAGTAAGCCAGGAGTATAGTTTGATATTTTGGGTGGATGTTTTAAGGGGTGATCAATGGGATGGTTGAGAAACTGTCAGCATAAGCACATTATTACACGTTCTATAACTTAAAGTTATAAATATAATTTGTTTATTATTATAATTGGAATATATATATATATATATATATATATATATATATAAATGTATCCTTAATAAAATAATCCTGTCCTCACCATGCTAGATGTAGGTAAACGCTTCACAGGGCAGTCCTCATTGACAGCGGCATCTTGTTCAGATGATTATTGCCAGACTTTGACCCAGTCAAAGTTTTAAACTGCAACTGGTCAATGTCCATCATAGCATTGGGGTCTTCTGGTGGTGTGAACTGGAATCCATAGTCTGGATCACTGTCACCGGTCCCTTCATATGTAGTCCAGGATGATGTTCCTGAGCTTCGGGGTGGCCCACCTCACTAGCGTTACCACACATACGCGGCAGCCGGAATAATGGACTAATAAATGCATTTGCGACATGAACAGTCACTGCTTGGTCCGCTGGTTGCAGCGCAACACATAGAGACACTGACATGACCCTTCCTGTGCAGTGTGGCTCACCTCAGAGGAAGGCTGACGGAGCAGTAAGAGCATTCGTGTGTGTCTCTCTCTGATGTGGAGGTGGGGGACAAAAATCTGGGTGTACAGGTCCCCAATATTTCTGTTGCCAACCCTGTAGTTTTTTACACAACAATCAAAGTTGGTCAAACTATTATATAGTTAGGAAGGATCTTATTTGAAATTACCCGTAGTTGTTAACTTAATACATTGTGTGATGGAAGCTGCTTGGAGAAAAAGTAGGATTCTTTCATGGAAAGAAAACAGTACACAAAGTAGAGTTCTGGTAAGGGCAAAATAGGTGCAATTGCAGACCTAGACAAACCATCGCCTGGGGTTAGATCCATCACTGATCCTCCCGTCACTGTTTCCCGGGTGCCGTACTCTAGGGTCTTCTCTCCCTTTTGGTCACCACACACACACACCTATTTATATTTAGCAATGTATATATATTTATATTTATCTATATGTATATATTTAGCGATGGCTCAGATTCGTCGTATTAAGGGATGGAACCTGGAGCTATTGGTGTCCACCAGGGATTTCCTCAGCAGGCATGTGAATTGATAGTGAAAGTGGAGGGTATGAGCCATTACAATAAGACATAGAGCCTAGAGCCAGCGGGAGAATTACTGGCCAGCCAGTACAGTCAGTCTAACAATGTTTTCGGCAGCAGTGTTCAAGGGTCCCTAGAATTGTGGGGCACTGGTTAAAATAGCTCTGTTTATAAGTCTTTGGGACAACATACAGACACAATAAATAATTATAGCCAATTGATTGCCCCTGAGTTTGCATGAGTTGCACTAAATATTAGAGAAATTAAGTTAGAATATACCCTTTGTAATTCACAATTAATTCTGACTTGCTGATAGAACCCGTCAGATTCAGAGCCCACTTAATTATGTTTTGAATTCCACTATCAAAACTTATTTTCTCTGCAATTTTATTTTCCTTCTTTAAATGTCCACAGCAAGAAATATAAAAGGATTGTAATTGGCTTTGAAAACTATTTGACATTTCGACTGTAAAGAAGTGACTGTGCAATGGAACAAATAAATAACACATTGAGGGGAACAGAGAGAAATGAATGTGTGATTGCTCTTCATCCACATGCTAACCCAGGTAAATTGTTAATGCCAGTAAAGCGTTTATTGTTCTGCACCTGGGCAAGTGATGGAAAATATCATCAAGAAAATTGTGAACTGCCTCCTTGGAACAAAGGGAATCTCATTTATAATAAAATACACACCGATACACACACACACACACACACACATATATATATATATATATATATACACACAAATAATGGAGTCTGCACACTGGTCTGTATGGTCACAATGCAGGTGCTAGAAAAGAAAAGGGGAAAAGAATCCCCAACACTCATGCTATTAGCCAGTGACTAACTATGCTACTTTATATTTAAAATAAAATGGCTGTAATGTTAGTCACATAGGGCCAGATTCAGCTTTTCTCTCTCATGACTTACACTCATGAGTTACACTTTTATGGGCAAAACCATGTTGAATTGCAGGAGAGGTAAATTGAATCAGTTGCTATCAGCATAACAGGTGACAGCTGATGTTTCCAGCACAAGTCTAATAACAGTGTAACAGTAAAGCTGGGCACACACGGTAAGATAAATTGTTCCAATTTAAGGATTTTTTCAAGAGTGGGCAAAACCATGTAGAATTGCAGGGGAGGTAAAATGAATGTCAGTGTTTGCATGCAGGGACAATAGTTTATTTTTGCATGTTGCACACAGATACTGACCAGCGTTACTGTTACAC